>JAQZBX010110498.1:0-10368 GCA_029593785.1 Cabassous unicinctus
GCAATCTTTTCTTTGACCCACAGATTAAAAGTGTGATGTTTAATATCCATGTATTGTGAATTTTCCATTTTCTGCCTGTCATCGATGTCCAGTTTTATTCCCTTATATTCAGAGAAGTGTTTTGTATAATTTCAATCTGTTTATATTGAGATCTGCTTTGTGAACCAACATATGGTCTAACCTAGAGAAAGTTTCATGAGCACTTAAGAAGAATGTATATATTGTTGTTTTGGGGTGCAATGTTCTGTATATATCCATTAGGTTTATTGTGTTTATCATATTTTTTAAACTCTCTGCTTCTTTATTGATCCTCTACCCAGATGATCTATACAGTGACGTGAGTCCTGTATTGAAGTTTCCAACTATTATTGTAGAGACATCTAGTTCTCCCTTCAGTTTTTTCAAGTTTTTCCTCATGTAATTTAGGGAATCTTAGTTAGGTGCACATAGATTTATGATTATTATTTTGTCCTAGAATATTTCCACTTTTATTAGTTTATAATGACTTTCCTTGTCTCTAATAATAGCTTACCCTTTAAAGTATATTTCATCCAATATAAGTATAGCTATTCCTGCTTTTTTTTGGAGTCGTGGGTGCTGCATGCATGGAGTATCTTTTCCCAGCCTTTCACTTTCAATCTATTAGTATCCTTGGTTTTAAGATGAGTCTCCCGTAGACTGTATATAGATGGCTTGTATTTTCTTATCCTTTCCGGCAGTCAGTGTCTTTTGATTGGGGAGTTTAATCCATTACCATTCAATGTTATTACTTTAAAGCAGGGATTCTTAACCTTTTCTGTACCATGGACCCTTTGGTCAGTCAGGTGAAAACTACTATCATGGACCCCTTGGCCAGTCAGGTGAAAATTACTACAGACCCTGTCTGAGAATGCAGCAGCAGATAATTTTATGACACTCAACATCAGCATGTCTTTAAATTAAGTTCTTGAATTATTCAGAATTTATTTAAGCTTACAAACCCCCTCAAATCTTTCCATGGCCCCTTGGGGGTATGTGGATCTCTGGTTAACAACCCCTGCTGTAAAGGCAGTTCAACACCTATTTTGATCTTTGGATTTTAATCTGTCATATCTTGTTTTCACCAAACTTTTTATATTTTTTGTTTCTTTTACTGTTGTAATCTTACTTTCTAGACTCTTTTCCATGCCTCTCTCTCTCTTGTCTTTTCTTTTCAGGCATATCACTGCCTTTAGCATTTCCTGCTAAGCTGGCCTTATGGGCAAAAATTATCTCTATTTCTGCTTATCTGTGAATATTCTCTACTTGCCTAAATTTTGAAAGACAATCTTGCCAGATATAAGATTCTTGGCTGGCAGTTTTTCTCTTGCAGTAGCTTAAATATAGCATACCACAGTCTTCTTGCCTCCATTGTTTCTGATGAGAAAACAGCACTTAATCTTATTGGACATCCCTTGTATGTTATGAATCATTTTGTCTCAAGAATCTCAGGAAGCTCTTTATCTTTGGTATTTGGCATTCTGATTAGTATGTGTCTCAGACTAGGTCTATTTATGTATATTTGGATTTTAGTATGATTTGCTTCTTGGACATGGATAGTTATGTCCTTCTCTAGAGATTGGAAATTTTCAACCATTATTTCCTCAAATATTTCTTTTGTCCCTTTTCACTTCTCTTCTGAGACACCCATGACACATATGTTTGCATGCCTCTTGCCATCATTTAGTTCTCTGAGACCCTGTTCTATTTTTTCTAGTATTTTCTTTATCTGTTATATGTGTTTATTCTGGATTCAGTTTCTTTATTTAGTCTGGGGCACTCTATTTAATTGACTTTGTGCTATAGCCTGTCTTTGATACTTGCGCCTTAATTTGGACTTTATAATGACTCATGTTTAGCCAACAGGAGTTGGAAAGACCCCCACCTTCCTGTGCTATCAGGAGGTAGGGATGGAGCCAGAGGTGTCCAAAAATCTAGGCCATGCAGGCCAAAAGCAATTGCAGTTGCCCAGATAGGCTGAGAGAACACTGTCCCTCTTTCTGGTCTGTCAGGATCAGGGATGGAGCTACAGATGTGTCCAACAGTTTAGTTCATGGAAGCTAAAAGTTCTTAGACATGTCCAGAAATGCTGGGCAAACACCGCTCCTCCTCCAATCTTATTGGAGGATGAGCATGGAGCCACAGGTGTCCAAAAATCTAATCTGTGAAGAATGATCATGGCTTCAGATGCCCACAGAAGCTGAGATAGCACTGTCTCTTCCTTTCTCTGCCAGGGTCCAGAATGGAGCTACAAGTGTGCACAACAATCTTGTCTATGTGGGCCAAAAGGAACTACAGTTGTCTGGAGAGGCTGAGGAAGTAGTGTTCCTCCTTCTACTCTGTCAAGTGTGGGAATGTAGCCACAGGTGTCCAACAGTCTGGTCCATGCAGGCTGAAAGTGCCCGCAGTTGTCCAAAGAACCTGAGGAAACACTGCCCTCCATCCTGTCATACAGGGAGTGGGGATGTAGCCATATGGGTGCCCAAAAATCTAGTCTGTGCAGGCCAAAATTAAATACAGTTGCCTGAAAAGGCTGGTGCAGTTTCCCAGCTTCCTCCCCTCCTGGAGGTAGGGCTGGAGCTTAGGCTAGGGCTACAATCCAACCAGGATGGCAAGAAGCCAGTCCCTACCATCTCTGAGATTTTCAATCAGCCTTGCTTCCCCTCATGTCTGGCACAGAGTTACATGGAGGCTACTGACCCCTTTCTGACTTGACAGATTCAAACTTTAGCTGTTCTTTGGGTTGGACTTTAGCTGGCTTAATTTGCTAATCCATGGCTGAAGTCAGTGCATGATTGTCTCTTCCTCCCCTGTTTTTGGGAAATGTACCTTTCAATCACAGCCTGGGAATAGCTCCTTAGGCATCTTTACTACCAATGAGGAATGAGTACCAGCCTCCACGGTGTGGTGTATTCTATTCATGAATGTTCACTACAAATGGGCAGTCTGCTCCTTCCTTTTTCCCCAGGTTGTTGCAGGATGTTCTTCTGATCTCTTGGGCCCATGATTCAGCTGAATTGGATAGCTCTGGGTGATTACTAACTACATTGTTGGGCAAAATGACTCTTGGAGCTCCTTACTCTGTGACCATTTTCCCCCTCCCTGCTGCCTTAAAATTTACAAAAAAAAGTTTCCAATTTTAGATATTTCAAGAACATTCAAATTCATTTTCTCTTCTGTTTAATGATATTTTCTATATAAGAAATCCCTTAGCATTTACTTTGCTAATTAGTCATTTAAAAAATGGCTACCATATTTATTTTCCTAATAATTAATAATTCTAAGAAACCCAACAAGAGATGTTGAATTATCAGTTTTCAGTAAGAAATCATTAGTATTTACTCAGGTATATGGATGGCTTGTGAGGAAGTTAGAGGTTGCCGGATTTTCCTGTGAGACCCTGGCAATGTACATCAAGTTGGGCCAGGCTTCGCCTCAAAAGATAATTGCCAAAACTTGTCTGGCAAAGTACAGATGATACCTTTAATTCCTGCATTTCATGGAAGTACCCTTTTAAAATGCCATTTCCACTGGGAGCATTCCTGCTTGCATGAGGCAGCTGGGTTTCTCATATAGAGTAATGTTTGGGACTTTGTCAGGAAGGAGTATTTCAGGATGTGACTCCCTCCAAGGGGTTCATAAACTGGAACTTCCAGCAGATTTGCCAGCTGGCTTTGCCCACAGCCATTGGGAACCAGATGGAGATGACTGTGTTCATCCTGCAGACTTTCACTGAGGACCCTGGGCTCCAAGCATCCCTCTTCTGCCTCTTCTTCCCTGTTTGTGGTGGCCCTGATCATAAATTTCCTGATCATCACAGCCATTTATTTTAGCCCCAAAGTCCAAACCCCCATGTATTTCCTCCTGGTCAACCTGACCATGATGGACATGGTCTGAACCTCATTCACACTGTCTAAGTTACTGCAGAGCCTGGTTGCAAAGAATACCATTTCCTACCACAGGTGCCTTAGACAGATGTTTTACTTGTTCACTGCCTATGGAATTTCTTCTCTTCCCCACCATGACCTATAACCACTACCTAACCATCTGTTGGCTGCTGCACAACCACACCCTGATGAGGTCTCTCCTTGGTGGCTTTAAAGTGGCCCACAGGAGTATTCAAATCTCTATGCTCACTGCAATGATCTTCAAGCTGTCATGTGATGCCAACACCATTGCTCACATCTTTGCAAAATCTCACCCATGCTGCTGCTAGCCTGCTTCCCAAACTTCCTCGTAGATATCATGACCATCACTTCAGAGATGCTCCTTTTGGGGATGCACTTCCTGGTCACCATTGCATCTTCAGGCTGCATCATTCTCAGCATCCTTCTCATCTACTCAGCCGAGGGCAAGTGGCGGCTTTTTCCACCTACAACAACTACCTCCTGGTGATCACCATTTATTACTACACCTTTCTATACACCAATATCTATCTAGCCCTTGACTCTGCAATGTTTCTAGATAGGACTATTGCCACATAGTATACCATCATCACTCCCACCCTGAACCCCTTCATTTATACCCTGAAGAACAAGGAATTCAAAGTATCCCTTAAAGATCTCCTCTTTCTACAAATGATTCTGGATAAAGAGGAGAGAATAGGTCTGACCTTGGGAAGTTAGGAAGCCACACTTCATATCCCCCCTCCCACCTAAGAGGAACCTTTTGGCCTCACTGGACACATTTGGGAGGTACTTTCTCTAAGAAATTGTTACTAGATTCTTTGCCTTAAAGGATTCTTTAGTGCACAGAATTTTCACTGTTTCTACTTTTTAAGTAATGTATTTAATAGTCATATAAATTGTTTACTAAGCCCTTAAGCATTACACAATTAATAATTTGAAGCATACATTTTATACATTATATCCCCTTGAATGTTGAAATTTAGATTCATTCAGTCAAATCCCTCTGTTAGTTATATCACAAATGTAATATTTTGCATCATTCAAAAGCCTCAAACCCTTTAAACAACAAAGTATCGTCAAATTCTCAGAATGATGAAAAAAATTGTTAGACCATAGTTAAACATATCATGAAATCCTTAATATCATGAGTTTGATTTTTGTTCAATATTTTGATTCTTATTTATTTTTTTTATCTAGGGCTTCTCTTGTTGACTAGGCCAGAAAGAAAAAGAATACCAGTTTAGACAAGAAGAGGGAACAAGTTCTGAATTATTGACCATCTGGTTGTTATAGAGACTTAGGTTCTGATTCTAACATCCAAAGTGATTCACACCCAAGCCAAAGGCTTCCTGGTTGGTCTCCACTTTTAGGCACTACTTACTTCCAGAGATTTGATAAGTCCACCATCGCTTTGAATTTATGTTATGCATTTGACTGGTGCCAAACACTAAGTCCACATGAGCATCCTTAGTTTTCTGTTACAGGAAATGTGGCATGCATGGAGACATATGCAGGGTTGTTTGGGTAAATTTTACCTTATGAGGTTGCTGAGGAGTTCCATCTTCTGTGACATGAGTCTGAATAAAACTAATTGTAAAAATTAAACATTTCTTTTTTTTTTTAAGGGAAAGGATAAATTTAATTAAACTCCTACAAATGCAGGAATGTAAAAATAGACAAATTGAGCTTACAAAAATAAATGCTATTTTCATTGAAATTAAACCTGCAGTTGATGATGTTGCATTAAGGAGAATATTAGTTCTCTAGAAAAAGGTCAGAAAATATTACATAACCTGTAAGACATGACCTAAAGTGATGTATGTTTTTCTTCAAAGCAGATATGAGACATGGAATTTAGAAAGTAATATTGCTTCTACCTTTTGTAGTAGACCCCTGACAGAAAGGAGGGAAGGGAAATATTGAAAAGCAACTACAATGTTCTTCTGTAGAAAAAACAAAAATTTTGTGTTTTATATAGAACATCATAACAATTTAATATGCAGCCATCTTGAATATAATTATTCTTTATCCTTACATAAATAACATAGATGCTTATAAATAACATAACATAAATAACAAACAAAACATAAATAACAAACATGCAGATGTCTACGTGGGATGTTATGGAAGGTGTAGGAGGTGGGGAACATTGGAACCCCTGTCATTTTTGTGTAACATTTATGTAATCTAAGCATCTTTTAAAATATATATATATATAAATAACATTTGTGTAAGCAAATGCACATATATGCATATATATTTATATATCATTTTACAAATATTTATTTTGTGAAAATTTTGATTTTTACCCACAATAATAAAAAAATTATAAAATTTTTAAAAAATCCAAAAAAAAAAGGAAAAGAAAAAGCATTTATGTTATTTATGTAAGGATGAACAATAATTATATTAAATATTTCTTATTGTAGTCACCCTTTCATTATTTTGTTTTTGCAAACTTTATACAAAAATTTCCTTGTTGAGTCTCATTATGAATTAATGGTTTTGCGTAGACTCAATTAAACTGAAAATTTTAGATACTGATTCTTACAATTGCCTGGTAGGTTCAGCAGTATATTGGGCACATTTTTTTTTTCAGTAAGCAATTTTGATTTTAAGAATGAAGCTGGCTAATACCCATTTTGATTTTATCTTATCCAAAAGCTAATGGCATTAGTTATTTTCCCCAGGAGTCCTGCTTCCCTTTAATTTATACATATTGGAGATTAAAATCAGGCTATAAGACCTCCCATGTCTGCCTACGAATGAAATCATCAACCAAACCCATTAGGGACAAAACTTGAAATGATGTCACTATTATAGTGATGAATTCACCTTGACATTTCCATTGGATGGGAATTCTTTAATTTTGATTAAAAAAATACATTATTTAAAACATTTTCCTGCAATATTCCAGCATAGATTCATAATTTATCTCACAAAGTTTATTAATATGTAATTTCTCATGGAAATTTATCATCACATTCTAAAATATTGTCCTATATTTACAGAAATTAGGTGATACAACTAATCATGATTGTCCACTCATACTAAAGTGAGAAGAAGACACTGTGATAAAAAGGAAAATTGGATGAACAGAATCTGTGGGTCCACAGTGTAAATACACTCTTCACTTATTTAAAGTAATGAGCTAATAGTTTTATTTTTTTTAAATGATTAATGATAAATACACATATTTAACATGTACAATTTGATTTTTGACATTTTCACTTTCCAGAATTTTATGTAAATTGAATAATACAGGTGTACTCTTTTTTGGATGTCTTTTCACATACAGAATTATTATTTTGAAATCCTTCCATGTTGTTATATCTATCAGTGGTTCATTCTTTTTATTTTTTAGTTGTATTCCATTGTAAACATAAAATAATATTCACTCATCCACTCATTTTGTTGGACATTTGTGTTGTTTTCAAACTTATGCTGTCATGAATATTTTTGTTTGAGTTATTGTATAAACATATACTTTCAATTCTCTTTGATAAATTCCTGGGAATGGAATGTCTGAATCATATGGCAGAATTGATTAACATGCTTTTCACAAGCAGTATATGATAATTACAATTCTTCAAAATCTGCCCCAATACTTCATATGGTCAATCTTTCTAATTTTAGTCATTCAAATAAGCATGCAAATGTATCATATTGTGATGGTAATTTGCACTTCCCTTCTATCTACTGATGTTGAGTATCTTTTCACATTCTTAATTGCCACCTCTAAAGAAGAGTCAATTCAAAATTTTGCCCCTTTTTATCTGATTTTTTATTTCCTTATTATTGAGTTTTGAGAGGTCTTTAAATATTCAGGATACAAATCCCTTATGAAATAAAAATTTTTCAAATATTTTCTCCCAGTCTGTGGGTTATCATTATGTTCTCCTAACATTTGCTTTTGAAGAAGTGTGGTTTTTTTATGAGTCCACTTTACCAGGTTTTTATTTTATGTATTGCACTTTTAGTGTCATGTCTAAGAAATATTTGACTAGTCCAAAGTCTTAAGGGTTTTCTTGAGCTTGTATCTATGTTTTATTTATAAATTTATTTTAACTACTTAATTCCTTTGCAATTTCACATGAATTTTAAAACTAGCTTCTAATATTTTCTACTCAAAAATTCCTTCTGGATTTTGAAAGGAATTATATTGAATCAATAAATTAACCTGGGAAAAACTGACATCTTGGCAATATTGAGTCTCCTGATGCATGAACAAAGTACATCTCTCCATTTTTGTAGGGCTTCTTTAATTTCTTTCAGCAGTATTCTATATATTTTAGTTTCAAGGACTTTGCATATTTCTTCAAATATATCCCAACTTATTTCATATTTTTATAGTGCCCCTAATGTTACCTTTTTCATATAATTTTTTATCAGGGAAGTTGTACTAACACATGGGATAACATGGATGATTCTTGAGGACCTTATGTTGAGTGAAACAAGCCAGGCATTGAAGGACAAATATTACATGACTTCTCTGATAAGAATTAAGCAAATTGAGCCAACTCAAAGAACTAGAGTCTGGAAGACAGGTTTACAGGAAATAGAAAGGGAGAAGGAGGTTGTGAGCCAACATCCATATGGGCAAAATCTATGATAAGGTGGAAGTGAGTAATTGTTCAAGAAGGAATATGATAAGGGTGTAGTGATACTATTGGGTTAGGTGGTAAAAGCTTGACCATTTAGGGTGGGGAGAATGGCTTAGATGGTCCATGGAACTGGTGGGAGGGTTGGGGGAGGAGGCAGCTGAACAATGGGGATTGGTGGGTACATGATTGAAACTACAATGTTGAGAAAACTCTTTTGGCCATATGACAAAGAAGGATTACTGGTTTAGGGAGTTGGACAGGGGGCATTCAAGACAGGGCACACCTGGGGCACCTGGGACAGTCTTCTAGAGAATGTGTGAGTGATCATTTTGTCATAGTGTGTTGTATCAGTGGGTGGAGACCAACATAATGAGCAGGAAGGAGTTGGACTCCCATCCTGGGGAAGCCCAATTTGTTCACAAGCTGAGGTGTGGGTGTCTCTCAAGAGTATGGATCATTCCTAATAGGTGATGACAGACTAGTGTGTAAAGGCCTCAGTGTTGTTGGAAGTGTCTATGAATCTTGTCCTTCAAGGAGTGAAGTCTGGTGATTGCCATGGGCTCCAAGGGGAGGGGGAGGGAGGAATAGAATAGATGGAAATGGGGGTATTTAAGGGGCAATGGAAGTGTTCTGCATGATCTTGCAATGATGGATCCAGGCCATGTTAATTTTCATCTAAAATTTATAAAAAGTGTATCATATAAAATGTTAACCATTGACCATGTTTCAATATTTGTAAATCAGTTGTAACAAATGCACTATCCACATATAAAAAGGTTATTGATATGGGAAGGGGGAAAGGAGAAGGATATTGGGTATATGGGAGTCCCCTGTATTCTGTATGTGACTTTACCTGTGACCCAAAACTTCTTTGAAGTCAAAATGAATAAAAATAAGACACTGGGAAGAAATGGAATAAAATACCACTGTACATAGAGGACAACAAATATTACAGTGAGAAAGGTAAAAAGTCAAAAAATTAATATTTTTCATTTTTAATATCCCAATTTTTAAATTTTATTTTAGTTTTTCTAAATTATTATGTACTTTATCTCTTATTTTTAAATCTATCATTATTATTTCATTTTCCTATTAATTGTATTTGGTGATACTCTTGGCTTCATTTTTGAAGAAGTTTTGTAACAGAAGGGTTAGAACTGTGGCATGGGAGAATCTTTGGTGTGGGGTGTCAGTCATAGGGGAATACATGGGAGGAAGTTCACCTGGTCATACATATAAGGTATATATAGGTGTTCAAATGATCATGGGGCATTGCCAAAGTGGGTAGAGATTCACTAAATAACTGAAAGAATATTGAATTCCCATTCTGGGGAGCTCTGCTACATTGTCTAACAGAAAAGCAACAATCCACCAAGTACAGGGCCAATAACTAGTGAAAAAGGATGGTCGATTGATGGGCCCTTGATATTGATGACTATGCTTATGAGCCTTTGCCCTTGAAATTGCATCTTAGCCTAGTACTGTAGTGTGCCTAAGAGTTACCTCCTGAGAGCCTCCATGTTGCTCAAATGTGACCTCTCTCTAAGACAAACTCAGCATATAAATGCTTTACCTCCCCCTGCCCCAAGGTCGTACATGATTCCTGGGGATGAGCCTCCCTGCCACTGAAGGATTACTACCAAGCACCAGCTCATGATGCAACTGGAAAAAGATTTTGAATAAAAGGGGGGGGGGGATGTAAAAACAAATGAGTTTATATGGCTAAGAACCTTCAAAGTGAGTCAGTAGGTCATCAGAGAGGCAATCCTTATCCACATTTCAGCAGGATCTCCTAGACTGCCAAAGTAGATAAGTACCCCAAATAGTGGGGCTCCTGA
>JAQZBX010110499.1:0-10368 GCA_029593785.1 Cabassous unicinctus
ACTCACCAATCCAATCAAGTAAGAGCCTGTCATGAGAGTCAAACAGACCCACTTGGACATGAGAGTGTTATAATGGAGAGGTCTGCAGATGGCCACAAAATGATCAAAGGCCATGGCAGCCCGGACATCACACTCCACATCTACAAAACCTACAAAGAAAGCAAACTGGGTGGAAAAGCTGGAGAAGGAGATAACTTTGTGCTTACTTAGGAAATCAGCCAACATCCTAGGGGCAATGGCTGAGGAGTAGCCCAGGTCAACAAAGGAGAGGTTGGAATAGACTTAAAATGCAAAACTATTGTAAGAGACAACGATGGACACTATATATTAGTAAAAGGTGAAATCACTCAAGAAGAGAGAACAATCATGAACATTTATGTACATAATCGGGGTGCCTCAAAATACATTAGGCAAACTCTGGAAAAATTATGTGGAGAAATAAAAGCCTCTACAATTATAGTGGGGACTTTAATACACCATTATGATCATTAGACAGACTATCTAGACAGAGAATCAATAAAGGAAAAAAGACTCTGAGTAATACATTATAGGACCTGGACCTAATAGACATATACAGAATGCAACACCCAAATACAATGGGATATACATTCTTCTCGAGTGCACATGGATCATACTCCAAGATAGACCACATGCTAGGCCACAGAACAACTCTCAATGAATTCAGAAAGATTGAGATTTTACAAAGTAATTTCTCTGACCACAATGGAATGAAATTGGAAATCACTAAGGGCCAGAGAAACAGGTTAGGCACAAAGATATGGAAGTTAAACAACACACTCTTAGGCAAACAGTGGGTAAAGGAGGAAATCTCAACAGAAATAAGTAACTACCTTGAAACTAATGAAAAATGACAAAAACATATCAAAAACTATCGGATGCAGTGAAAGCTCTCCTGAGAGAGTTCATAGCTATAAATACATATATTAAAAAAGAAAAAGGAGCTAAAATTGGAGACCTAACTGCACACTTGGAGGAATTGGAAAAACAACAACAAACTAAACGTAAAAGAAGTAGAAAAAAGGAAATAACAAAGATTAGAGCAGAACTAAACAAAATAGAGAATAAGAAACACTAGAAAAAATAAACAAAAACAAAAGATTGTTCTTCGAGAAGATCAATAAAATTGACAAACCGTTAGCCAGACTAACAAAGAAAAAGAGAGAACAGATGCAAATACACAAGTAAGGAATGAGCAAGGGGATATCACTACTGACCTCACTGAAATAAAGAGTATCATAAGAGGATACGTTGAATAATTATATGCCAACAAGAATGATAATTTAGAGGAAATGGACAAGTTTCTAGACATGCACAAACAGCCTACATTGATGAAAGAAGAAATTGATGAACTCAACAGTCCAATTACAAGTAAAGAGGTAGACTCAGTCATCAAAACCCTCCCAAATAAGAAGAGGCTAGGACCAGATGGTTTCTCAGCTGAATTCAACCAAACTTTCTGGGAAGAGCTAACACCAATTCTACTTAAGATCTTCCAAAAAATAAATGTAGAAGGAATATTGCCTAACCCATTCTACGATGCCAACGTTACCCTAATACCAAAAGCAAACAAAGACACCACAAGAAAGGGAAATTACAGACCAATTTCTCTAATGCACCTAGATGCTAAAATCCTCAACAAAATACTTGCTAACCACATTCAACAACATATCAAAAGGATTATACACCATGAACAATTGGGTTTCATCCCGGGTATGTGAGGATGTTTCAATATAAGAAACTCAATCAATGTAATACACCACATAAACAGATTGAAAGAAAAAAATCACATGATCATTTCTGTAGATGCAGAAAAAGCATTTGACAAAATACAGCATTCTTTCCTGATAAAAACACTGCAAAAGATAGAAATAGAGGGAAACTTTCTGAATATGATAAAGGGTATATATGAAAAACCCAAATCTAACATCATCTTCATTGGTGAAATCCTAAAATCCTTCCCTCTGAGATCGGGAACAAGACAAGGATGCCCACGATCACCACTCCTATTTAACAGTGTCTTTCAAGTACTTGCTCAAGCACCGAGGCAAGAAAAGGATATAAAAGGCATCAGGATTGGTAAAGAAGAAGGAAAAATTTCATTCTTTGCAGATGACATGATCCTATACATAGAAAGCCCTGAGAAATCTACAACAAAGCTTATAGAAATTATAAAGGAGGTCAGTAATGTCGCAGGTTATAAGGTCAATGTTCAAAAATCAGTAACATTTCTGTACACCAATAATGAGCAATCTGAGGAGGAAATAAAAAAAAAGAAAAACAATTACAATAGTAACTAAAATAATCAAATACCTAGGAATGAATTTAACTAAAGATGTAAAGGACTTATATACAGAAAACTACACAACACTGTTAAAGGAAATCAAAGAAGACTTAAATAAATGGAAGAATATTTTCTGTTCATGGATAGGAAGACTAAACATTATCAAGATGTTTATCTTACCCAAACTAATCTACAGATTAAATGCAATCCTATTAAAAATCAACACTATATTTTTAAGGAACTGGACAAACTAACTACGAAATTTATTTGGAAAGGTAAGAGACCCCAAATTGCCAAAGACATATTGAAAAAGAAAAATGAAGTTGGAGGTACCACATTACCAGACTTTAAAACATACTACAAAACTACAGTGATCAAAACTGCATGGTATTGGCCCAAGGATATACCTACTGACCAATGGAACCGAATTGAGAGTTCTGTTATAGATCCTTGCATATGCAGTCATATTATATTCAGCAAGGCCTCCAAGCCCACTCAGTTGGGAAATAATGGCTTCCTTAAGAAGTGGTGCTTGGAGAACTGGATATCCATATTCAAAAGAATAAGAGAAGAATACCATCTCACACCTTATACAAAAATCAACTCCAGATGGATCAAAGATCTAAATATAAGAGCCAAAACCATAAAGACCTTGGAAGATAATGTAGGGAAGCATCTACAGGACCTTGTAATTGGAAATGCTTTCATGAACTTCACACCCAAAGCATGAGCAGCAAGAGAAAAAATAGATAAATGGGATCTCCTCAAAATTAAAAACCTCTGCACCACAAAGGACATTATTAAGAAAATAAAAAGGCAACCTACCCAATGGGAGAAAATATTTGGCAACCATATATCTTATAGGAGCCTAAAATCTTGCATATATAAAGAAATTCTACACCTCAAAAATAAAAACACAAACAACCCATTTAAAAAATGGGCAAGTGACCTGAAAAGACACTTCTCCAAGGAAGAAATACAAATGGCTAAAAAGCACATGAAAAAATGCTCGAAATTGCTAGCTATTAGGGAATGCAAATCAAAACTCCAATGAGATACCATCTTACACTCATCAGAATGGCAGCTATTAAAAAACAGCAGACTATAAGTGTTGGAGAGGACGTGGAGGACTAGGAACCCTCATCCATTGCTGGTGGGATTGTGCAATTGTCCAGCCACTGTGGAGGACAGTTTGGTGGTTCCTCAGAAAATTAACAATAGAATATCCATATAATACAGCGATTCCTCTGCTGGGAATATACCCACAAGAATTGAAAGCAAAGACATGAACAGATATACGCACACCAATGTTCATAGTGGCATTGCTCACAATTGCCAAAAGTTGTAATCAGCCCCGGTGCCCATCAACAGATGAATGGATAAACAAAATGTGGTATATACATACAATGGAATATTACTCAGCTATAAGAAGGAATAAAGTGTTAACACAAGGAATAACATGGATGAATCTTGAAGACCTTATGTTGAGTGAAGCAAGCCAGGCATTGAAGGATGAACAGTATATGACCTCATTGATTTGAATTGAGGAAAGTGAGCAGTCTCTGAGAACCATCATCTGAAAGAAAGGGTAACAAGTGAGAGAAAGAGAAGAGAAGGTTGTGAGCAATCACCCATATGGACATATTCTATGGTAAAGTGATAGATTATAGTTGCATATTGAAGGATAGGACAGGTGGGTCGTGATATTACTGGGTTTGATGGTGCAGGGTTGATAGGTGTCTAGATTAGGAAGGGCAGGTTAGAATACCCAGGACATGTAACGATGAATCTTGTCATCTAATGAGTCAAGATAAGGGAGTGTCATGTGCCCCAGGCGGATGGGGAAGAAGGGACAGAAAAGATCAAACAGGGGGAATTTAGTGGTCATGAGAAATGTTTTACATTACCTTACAGTAATGGACTCAGGCCATGGTAAATATCATCAAAAATTATTAAACTCTACCATTGAAACTGTAAACTATATTGTAAACCATTCACAATATTTAGTAGCTACGTTTCACTATCTGTATAAAAGTTATAACAGTGCTACCATCCACACACACACACACAAAAGAAGGTTTTAATATGGGGTGAGGAAAGGGGAAGGAGGTTGGGTATATGAGAGTCTCTAGTATTCTCTGTGTGATTTTGCTGTGACCTAAAACTTCTTTGAAAATTAAATGAAAATTTGGGAGACACTGGGGAATGAGAGGGGGAAGGTGCCATGGTAAAGACTGGACACCCAATAATGCAGTGATAAAAGGAAAAAAAAAGTTTTTTTAATTTTTTGTTTTTTTTCCCCATTTCTTGAATGTCCCAATCCGTTAATTACATTTTATTTTTAGTTGGTTTTTTTTACTGAGTTTCCATGTATTTTATCTCTTTCATTTAAGCGTATCATTATCATTTCATTTTCCTATTAATTGTATTTGGTTATTATATGGGCTTCATCTTCAAGGAAGGTTTAGATCACAGAAGGGTTACAATGGGGGCTGCAGATGATCATTGGTGGAGGGTGTCTGGGATGGAGAATTCATTATAGGATGTTCATCTGAATACACATGAAAGATATATAAAATTGTTCAAATGATCAACGGCTGGGGCATGGTCATGGTAGATAGACAATCATTCAATAGATGAGGGAATACTGAATTCCCAGCCTGGAGAGTTCTGCACATTCTAAAAGGGAGCAGCAACAGTCCCCCAAGTACAGGGGCATTGTCTGGCAAATGAGGATGGTCCACTGATGGGTTCTTATTATTGATGACTAGACTTATAAGTCCTTGCTCTTGTAATTTAAACTTAGCCTACTGTTATGGGGTTCGTAAGGGTTTCCACCTGAGAGCCTCCTTGTAGCTCAAATGTGGCCTCTCTCTTAGCCAAACTCAGCATATGAATGAATTACATTCCCCCCAGCATGGGACATGACTCCTGGGGATGAGCCTTCCTTACAACGAGGGATTAATACCAAGTGACACCTGGCAAGATGACTGGGAAAAGACCTTAAATAAAATGGGGAAAAGGTAAAGACAAATGAGTTCACATGACTAAGAGACTTCAAAGAGAGTCAGGATGTCATCCCAGAGGTAACGCTTGTGCACACCTCTGTAGAATCTCATAGATCACCAAAGTGGATATCACCCCACAAAAAGGGACTCCTGAGGGCTCTGGAGACACCCAGGTCCTATATAAGGGGGGACAGCTCCAGAGATTGATGCCTAATCAGTGGGCTTTACTTTGGAATTTGTTCTCCTGAGAGTGACAGAGTTGGACTCAAATAAGTCCTCCCTGCACATGGTCCATCAGTCCCTTCTATTCAAACCTATATGTGATGCTGGAGTTCATAGTTATACTTCCAGAGACTGGAGCCTCTGGCCTGCCCATGTGCCAGCTGTGCCTGGAAACTCGGTGGAGATGCAACTCCTACTCTACAGCTCAATGGACTAACCCAAGTCCCCTGGTGAGGAGACGATGATGGACAACGGCCCTCCCAGGGAATGGAGAGAGCCTCCAGCTGCAGGCAGGATAATCCCGTCCACCATATCCATGGGATATATGCCCACTCTCAGTTGGCAGTGGAGTGGTCATCACCAGCCCAGACTCCTCAGGACTGGGGGAAGAGCTATGGACTAGAGTGGACTTAATGGTATTCTGTTGTAGACATATTGTGATTCAAGCAATGGAAGAAATTATAAGAGTGAGGTGGAGCCAGTGGCTACCTAGACGCTTTTGGGTCAGGAAGGGAAAGCAGTTGTAATATAGGGGATTTTTCAGGACTTGGGAATTATCCTGAGTGACATTACTATGACAGATATAAGCCATTTTGCATCAGCACATACCATGCAGAACTGTGTGGGAGTGAATGTGGTCTATAATGTGAACTATGGTCCATGCTTATTGGCAAAGCCCCAGGATGTGTATATCCATTGCAGGTGATGTGCCACACTAATGAAAGATGTTTATGTGGGATGTTATGGGAAGTGTGGGAGGAGGGGAATATGGGAATTCCTGTAATTTTTGTGTAACATTTATGTAATCTAAGCAACTTTAAATATATATATATATATAAATTTATGTAAGCAAATGCACATATATGCATATATATTTATATAGCATTTTAGAAATATTGGTTTGTATTGTCAAAAATTTGATTTGTACCCACAATAAAAAAATAAATAAATAAATAAAATGAAATAAAGTATATAAAAAAAAGAAAGATAATACATGGGCGTGTGAAGTTGTGTGTCTTTTATGAACAGGATAATCATGCCAACATTCCCCAATACATTGATCAGGTAGACCACCAGGAAGAGCACAAAGAAGATAATCTGAAGCTGAGGGTTATGAGTGATGCCCATAAAGATGAGCTCAGTCAGCATTGAATGGTTTCCTTTATCCATCTCTTCAGTTTTAATTATGCCTGTATTTGATTTCTTGATGATTGTAGCTAAGTACCTTGCCACTGGAAATATATAAACTAAAACAAAAAATCATAAACCAGGGATATTATAACAATTATATATATTTCCATAGTACATAAAGGCTTTGTTTAGAGTGATTCTTAAAAACTTTGCAGGTAAGATTCTGTGACCAAAAGGGTAACTCAAATGACTTTTATGAAGGTGTTGGTCATGTTTCCTTTTCAGTTGCCCAGTCAAAACAGAAGTGATAAGCTTCTTGGGAATATGGGTAGTTCTGATTTTACAATCTCCTTGGCACTGTGAGGTCATTTATTACATGATAGAAGATGCTTGACCTGGTCTGGGCAATGCACATCTTATCAATTAATAAGGAGGAGTAGTTTTTACTGGTTCATACTTCTTTCTAGAAAAAAGAAAATATAAATTCAGATAATGAATAAATGTGAACTCTCACTTCAGCTAGGCATAAAGAGGACACACAAAATGAATCCCAAAGAATAACATATCACTCATGCTTATACAAAAAGTGAAATACTTGGGGTAGAGGGTGAGAAATATATTAAAAAAAGGAATAATATGTTTTTAAAAACCAGGAGTTATTTAATACTAACTATGTGCTAGGCCTTATTGAGTGCTTTACAGGCTCTGCATTATTTCATCCTTAGACCAATATGAGGTAGGTATCATTATTACCTCCATCTCATGTGTGAAAAACATAATAAGGCTAGAAAATAAGCAACTGCCAAAGTCAACAACCAGTAAGCAGCAGAGTTGAACGTATTGGAGCCCATTACACTTTATTGTGATCTGTATAGACGTTATTTTATCGAGGTTAAATTATTCTTTATTTTTATGCCTGACTTTCTTTTCCTACCTTGCTCATCATGCATGAACATAGAATCAGTTCTTAGATTTCCTTGATCTTTGCAAATACTCAGTGGTAATGCATAAAGCATAAAGTGTGAAGATGCAGCTGTATATTTGGGAAATTCTATTGCCTACCAGAGGCTGTTGCATAGCTCAACTCAGAGATAAGTTGCAAGGATCCCTCACAAGGAAAGAAAAGAGAAAGTTTTGTCCATCGCTGGGGTCAAAAGTGCAGGAGCATGCACTTTTTAAGGCTCTTTTCCCTTGATGAGAACTGGGAACAACAACAAACAATTGCAATTGAGTAGCGCCTCTTAAATAAAGGTGAAAGGAGAAGTGAGACTGTAGCTGCTTTAATTGGTTTGATGCTTACAGAATAAGAGAAAGTAGAGAAATATGTCTTTCATGGGAGTGTGGATGTTTATAACAGGTTATTTTAAGTCGTAGGGTTGATGGAAGTAAGGCCCTCATCTATCAATTTCTACATAAGCTATAATCAACCTTAACAAATAAGGGACTCTAAAAATGAATAATTAATATCATGTGTTGGTTCAAGACCTTATTGTTTACAAAATCATTTGCATTTATTCCTGTTCAAGTCATTCTTAATGTCATTAATATGTGTATCATGTCAATTAAGAGAAAGCAAATGAAAAAAGTCTGGGAGAAAGCATATTCTGACAAAGGACTGGAACTATATATATGTGTATATATTTATACACACACACACACACACACACACATATATATATCAACTCTGAATAATAAGAAAATCAACCACCTAATTAGAATGGGCCAAAGATTTGAACAGATATTTAACCAAAGAAGATATATTTGGCAAGTAAGCACATGAGAAGATGCTCAACATCATTAGTTATTAAGGTAATTCAAAGTAAAGTCACAATTATCACTACACAACTATTAGAATCACTAAATTAAGAAAGATTGACAATACCAAGTATTGACGAGGAAATGGATGGAATGGAAATTCCATCACTGCTGGTGTGAATGTGAAATGGTACAATCACTTTGGAAACACATTGGCAGATTTTTACAAACTCAAACATACAACTACCTATTCTTTGATCTAACCATACCACTCTTAGGCATTTACCTAAAAGAAAGGAAAGCAAATGTCAATACAAAAATTTGTATACAAATGTTCATAGCAACATAGACAGCAGCCAAATGTTTGGCTGTTTTGAAATATCCAAAAACAAAAAGCAAATGTGCTCTCAAATCTCTTAAATAAAAGAGGTTTAATTCTTATGCCATAGAGGTATCATGGGAAAACTTCACCTTTAGGAAAGAGGTGGTATTAGCTCTACAGCATTTCCCTTACGTGATAAAGCAAGTAAAGATGAGACTATAAAACTCAGAACCAGAGCTTGGCAAAAGAAAACGTTCACAATTTCCTGATTAATATCATGTAGGTAAAATTCAGCCCATCTGATTGTTTAAGAAACTGTAGAAGTGGGAGTAAATAAACAAATTCAATACATATAAATAAACTCAATTATTTAACAGAAGACCAACAAAAGTATTGTTTTATAAAGATTAAACAGAGGTGAATATATTTTATCACCTGCTTTTGCATGGTTATGGGAAAAGAGTACTATGGTAACAGTCTGGAGGTTTAGGTTGCAGTCTTCTTTCTGCCACTAACACGTTGTGGCATTTTTGAACTGCTGCTTTGGATACAGCTTCCTTATCTGGGAAATGTATGGAGTGGAGAATACAGACTCTATGACTCTCCAGAACATTTGAATTCTAGCATTCTATGACTTCAAATCTATTGTACAATTCCTAAAAGCCAACCTCATGGCTTATGTCTCTTGAAATTTTACAATGGCATGAACCCAGCACCAAACAGAACCCATGCTCAAAGGAGCACTGGGTGGTGCAATGTGCCACTTCTCCTTCTCTTTCTGCCCCAGATACTGACTTGTGACCCTGCCTATTTTCTACCTGTTGATGAGAAGTTGAATGTCTCCTCTTCTTTTGATCTGTTCTACTGAACAAATATTCTAAGAATCTGAAGTTGGTAAAATGCTCTGGTAGTTATCTCAGATCTACTCACTCATCCCACCCTTGCTCCTGTGTGGAGGAGGTTTTTAAGTCTGAGAGTCACAGTCTGTCCCTAGAAGTAACATGATGAAATGTTTCTGCACTCACAGGAGACTCAAAATTTGATTACCTGTCATCCCCTGAAGAATTGAACTCTTTTCCTTTGATCTTAATGCTGAAAGAAGGAAACACAAGGAAATTATTTTCAGACACTATCGTAAGGCCTGAGTCAGTCATAAGCACGGCATTGACTGTTTTGTCCAGTCCAGAGCTGCCTAGAGGGTATGATTTGGGGATCACTGAAAAAGATATTTTGCTGAGGCCTAAAAGCCCTTTCAAATCGGATGATACTTTCTAAGTCTCATGGAGGGACCATATTTAAATTGTGTCTTAATCTCTCCTATGTGGCATGCATTTGAAATTTAAAATTACAAAACAAATTAATCAGATTTGATCTTGTCTGAAAGCATAATTCAGCAGTCAGGGGAAAAAAAACTGTTAGACCTTTTATTCCCTAGGGATTCTATGGGACATTTTCACATATGTGATCCAACTGAATCTTCAAAGGGAATGAGAGAGAATTAATTAGCTTTCTCACGTCCACACAGGTTAATTTTATGTTTTTCTAATTTCCTAAGTTCTCTCTTTTTGCATGTAGTTTTTATTTATGCATGATGTGTTAAATTGTAGCCATATCTTACACTGGCCAAA
>JAQZBX010110500.1:0-10368 GCA_029593785.1 Cabassous unicinctus
TTTTTTTTTTTTTCAGTTACTGCATTCATGGAATATCTTTTTCCAGCTTCTCACTTCCAATATATTGGTATACTTAGGTCTAAGGTGAGTCTGTTGTATACAGCATATAGATGGCTCATATTTTCTTATCTATTTTGCCAGTCTGTGTCTTTTGATTGGGAGTTTAAGCTGTTAAAATTCAATGTTATTACTGTAAAAGCAGTTCTTATTTAATCCACTTTGATATTTGGGTTTTATCTGTCATATTTTTTTCTTCATTCTTTTTATGTCTTTTGTTACTTTTTCTGATATAATCTTCATTTCTAGATTCCCTTCCCAGACTACCTCTCCTGTCTCTTCTTTTCAGGATGTAGCACTCCCTTTAGTATTTCCTGCAAAGCCAGTATCTTGGTTACAAATTCTCTGTTTCTGTTTTTGGGAATATTCCAAATGTAATTTTGTCTTAACAAATCAATTTTATTGATACATATTAATAACACATAAATCCATCCAAGCTATACAATCAATGATATTCAAAGTAATCACATAACTGTGCATCGATCACAATATCCTTAGAGTACTTTCATCATTCCAATAATAATAATAAACAAACAAACAGAAAAATCTAAATTCAGACCTCCCAATCTTTCTGTTCTTCCCCTGCCATACATGGTTGCTATTCTTTATCCTTCTTTTTAGTATGTATTTATATTTTGTAAAAAAAAACAAAAAACAAAAAAAACACAGTCTTATATATACAATATCACCCATATTTCTGTTTTATATGAGGTTTTATTATCCAATACAACCTCATGTTATAGTTTTTAGCTTTCCTTACAGTAATAGACATGACTTTAGACTTTTCCTTTCAACCAATCTCATAGCCACACAATAGTTCTTCAATTTATTCATACTATGATATACATTAACCTTTCTATTCATTTCCAAAAATTTACAAACAAACATTTTATGAATTCTGCACAAATTAAATGTTAGCTTTCCATTCTCTAGCTTTCTAATATCTGGTGACCTATATTCTAATTACTAATTCTGTGAATTTACACAATATATTTTAGTTTTTCATAGCACAATCATGCAGTATTTGTGCTTTTGTGACTGGCTTGTTTCACTCAACATAATGTACTCCAGGTTCATCCATGTTGTCATATGCTTCATTACTACATCTCTTCTTAGTGCTGCATAATATTCCATCGTGTGTATACACCACAATTTGTTTATCCATTCATCAGTTGATGGACACCTGAGTTGTTTCCAACTTTTGGCAATCATGAATAAATTCACTGTGACCATGTGTGTGCAGATGCCTGTTCATGTCTCTAATCTCAGTTCTTTTGGGTATTTACCTAGTAATGGTATTGCTGAATCACATTTGATCTTATTTTTGAAAGACAATCTTCCTGAATATAAGACTCCTGGCTGGCAGTTTTCCTCTTGTATTGTCATAAATATATCATGCTACTGCCTTCTTGCTTCCATTGTTTCTGATGAGAAATGGGCACATAATCTTATTGTGCATCCCTTATGTATTATGCATTACTTTTCTCTTGCTGCTCTCAGAATTCTTTCTTTCTCTTTGATATTTGACATTCTGACTAATATATGTCTTGGAGTTAGTCTATTCAAATTTATTTAGTTGGGAGTATGCTGTGCCATTTGGACACAGATATCCATGTCCTTCATTAAAGATGGGAAATTTTCTACCACTATTTCTTCAATATTCCTTATGACATATTCCCTTCTCTTCTCTTTCTCAGACATCCATACTTTGCCATTGTTTAGTTCTCTGTAACCCAGTTAAATTTTTTCCATTCTTTTTTCATCTGTTCTTTTGTATGTCCACTTTCAGAGGCCATGTCTTCAAGCTCATCAATCCTTTCTTCTGCCTTCTCAAATCTTCTGTTATGTGTCTCTTGTGTATTTTTAATTTCATTTATTATGCATTTCATTCTCATAAGATTTATTTTTCTATGTAAAATATCAAATTCTTCTTTGTACTTACCAGTGTCCTTTAATATCTTTAATCTCTTTAGCCATCTCATCAAATTTACTAAGGAGATTTGTTTGAACATCTATGATTATTTGTCTCAACTCCTTTATGTCATCTAGACAGGATTTGATTAGGGTGTCCACAGTTAGAGTTAATGATCAGGCAATGAGAGCGACTGGATAGGACATATGAGGGACCTCACACCAAGATTATCCTTAGAACACTGACCTTATTTTCTCCTTCAGGGATGGCTGAATTTCCTTTCTTCAAAGTGTGTTAAATAGTTTGGCTGCTTTTTTTCACCATTCATTCAGGAAGCTATCAGCAACCTCCAGGTCACCTCAAGTCAGACTGCTTAATATAAATTGTTTAGTTTCATTGCTTAATTTCTAAAGAATTAATCCTGCTACATGAAGAGGAAGGATAATGGTGGTAAAGGAATCCATTATAGTGTTTGTAGTGAGGGAATATAAAAAAAAAGTGTTGATTTTGACTTCACTTTTTTGAACAAAGCTGCAAATTCTCAGTCCTCTACATTAAAGTATATATTTGTTTTTGTAATTATAGTATGAAATATTCTAATAAAATAAATATTTACCATTCTTCTCTACCCATATAAATGCTTATATTAAAATGCTAGTAATTGATAATTATTTATATTAAACCTCATAATTTTTCAATTTTCTTGAAATAAACTATATCTGTTTCAGTATAGTTAAACTTTTCCAAGGTTTCCCTTGAGCAAACTGTGATGTTAATATGTGTGTCATTGTGGCAACCTATGATGTAGCAAATACAGGCTTTGGAGTCTGATAAAAATGGAATTGCATCCTGACTTTACCGCTTCCTGACATTATTTAATTCTCCTTTACTTTAAATTTTCTATTAGTGTCTTAAAGGTATGACAAAAATCCTTTATAAATTGATGAACTTTTATGAAAATAATAGATCTGCAGTAATTTTTGAAGTGGCATCTTCTGAAATCATTGTCATTGCCATGCAAAAATGAACATTGTAACAGTTTTTTAATTCATGATATAACCTTCATCTTTAATATTAAAGCAACAGTGCTTCAATCATCATATTACCTAATTTATCAATATAAAATCTAAAGTAACCAAGAATGGTGCCTAGAATACTAAAGGACGTCAAAAACTGGAATTGGTATAGACAAGTAGCAAATTGCTCAATCTAGAGTATTTATGAAGATGAACTCATTAATTCTGTTTATATTTTTATTTAATTTTTCTCTATTTCATTTTATAAAGGTTTGGTTACATGTGAAGTCATTTTTGATTTCTGAAATTGTATTACATTCTCTTACTGAGAAATGTCATCCTGATTTGAGGGAGGGAATAAAAGCTTAAAGATATTAGGGACTAATGATTTTTCATGAAATTTTGATTCTTCTACATCGGTATTATTCTTTGAGACTAATACAATTTTCCTGATTGAGTCATTAAAGGTTTGCTTTACTTTGTTTATCAGGGTATAAGTGAAGGAGTTCAGCATAGGAGCAATGTAACTGGTTAACACTGTCACACCCTTATTAACAGCCACTGATTCCTTTGATGAAGGTTTGACATAGATGAAGATACAGCTGCCATAGGTGATGGAAACCATATTTGTGGGAAGAGAAAGTAGAAAATGCCTTTTTCCTTCTTGAATGGAAGGGAATCGTAGAATGGCCTTGATGATGTATCTGTAGTATAGAAGTACACATACAAGTGTCATGATGAAGGTCAACTAGTACAGATTATGACAGTCTTCTCTATGGGCCAAGTATCTGAGCATGAGATCTTTAGGAGGGTATATACATCACAGGCAAAATGGTCAATGACATTAGAGTCACAGAATTCCTGATATAGGCTTATGATGAGTGGTGGGAATAGAATCAACAAGCCAGCTGTCCAGCAACAAATGACAAGTCTTCAACAGACCCTGTGGTTCATGATGGCCATGTAAAGTAGGGGTTTGCAGATGGCTATGTAGGGTTCAAAACATATGTTGTTCAGGGGGCAAAATTCTGTAACAACAAAGAGGTCTGTAAAAAAATTTTGGATGAAGAAATCAACATATTTGTTTGTCTTGTCACCTCTTGTTATGTTATCTAAGTATCTGGGAATAAAAACAGATGTAAGTAAGATTTCTAAAAAGGTGAATTTTTGTAGGAAAAAGTACATGATAGTTTGAAGGTTTGAATACAAGAAGTTGAGGGACATGATTGTCAGGTTTCCAGTTAAACTCAATATGTAAGTGGGAAATAGAAAGAAGAAAATGAGAACCTTCAGTTGTGGGTGATCAGTCAGTCCCAGCAGGATAAATGTTATTGTGTGCTTACTCATGCTTCCTTCTAGTCAAACTGCATTTATAAACTGCTTTTAAAAATCCATTCTTCTAGTCAAACTGAATATATATTTCTGAGATATTTGTTCTGAAGAGAGAGGTGTTAACATCACTTTGCAACAATTAATGGGTCAACAAACTAAACGAACAATCCCATATGCATGCAAGATTTGTTTAATGTGATCATAAGCAGCATCATTACACTAGTAGCATGGTTTACTCAGTCGAGTGTTTTGGAAATATCATGTAATATTTTCGAAAAGATCAGATTACTTGACTCATATCACACTCCAACATTTTAAGAATTCTTCTTTCTTAACACCTTTTATTCCCAAATTTTATTTTATTTTTCTGTACATTGGATGGTAATTACCCCTTTAGTTATCTTGGACTACTAACTGCATGTGAACCTTAAAACCAAATCTTAAACTTCTTCAACACCTTAATGTACTTCTTTATAGTTTGTTTAGTACTGAAGGCAAATACATGACAAAGAGCTTGTTCTTCACTATATAGTTCTTCATACTTTTGCTTTTGGTATGAAATCTATCATTATTGGAATTTTAAAATTTGTTTTTCTCTTTTAGTAATGTTTTATTCACTCTTTCCCCCCTCTCCCTCATATAATTTTGACTAAAGTTACATTCACTACTTAGAATATAACGGATTGTTGTATGCAATATGCACAGCATTGTGTGACGCAATCACCATCGTTTCATATTCTGCAACACTTAAATCTCAATAAAATGCACATCCATATGCTGGCATCCATGTCACCAATTCCAAACTATCACCTTAATTATACTAATCTCTTTCCCCAAACTCTGCTTGAGTTCTCTGTGAATTTGTTATGCCATTTACATTATGGAAATAATAGTAGTATATTTCATATACTATTGTTGAAAACTTAACTTGTTACTATAGCTATAACTTAGAAAAGTGCCTATTTCATAATGTCTAACAATTTTAAGTTCTCTCTTTCTTTGTCCTGCTATGCAATGATTTTCCTTTGGTTACCATTCATTTTTCAACCACTTATAATCACATTTTTGCTGTCGCAATTATAAAAAAACAGATTTACCAAAGTTTATTATTTTAGTCCAAAAATATTAGAAGGTTTCTTGTGGAAGGTATACTTTGACCAAACACTATTCATAACAACATCAAAAAACTTATGATAACACCTCACACATTTTTTCCTCTCACCTTTTTTATTCTAATTTCTGAATGCTTCTTTTCTCACCTTTTTTATTCTAATTTTCTGAATGCTGGGTTCTGTGTGTTTATTTCTCCTCATTATTCCCTGTTAATTCTTTTTAACTCAATAAATACCCTCTCAATGATTTGCTTCGTGGCTAAATATTATTGTTCTTTGCAATCTGAGGAGTATGGAAAATATACCACAAACATAGTAATTCCACACATACATACTTTTCCCCCATGAGTTTTTAATAATGTAACTGGTATGTTTGTCCAGTTATTGAAATAGTCACTTTAAATTGGTTGCCTGCCTGGACTATTCTTTCCTCTAATACTCTTGTTTTCTTACTTACCTATGGTCCCCAAACTCTAGTTCTACCCACTGCAAATATTCAGTGCCTAAATATTAGGTTTAAACATCTATTTTTCTTGCAACCTGGTGAACCTGTGATGTATGGTGTAGAGGCCTTTCATAAGAAGCAATTTCCTTTCTAAGTATTACTCTGAGAAAGTACATTTATTTGAATTAGGGCTGTGATTTTTACTGGTAGAGTGCCCAGAAATAACACAATTTCTGACATGTACAGAATGTCAAAGAAAATTTTACTGAAAAAAAATCCAGTAAGATTTCCCATATAAAGCTATATTATTCTTATATGGTATGTATTAAAAATCTACTGTGATATTGAATATACTCATTTAAATTTCTACATCTTAGAATCTAATATTGTGACTTTTAATTCTTTGAATGCATTTATATAGTGATGTATGTCTTATTATAAGAAATGCTATTATGATTATATACCCTATTTCTACTATGGAAAAAAGTGGTCTTACCTGCTTGTCTTTGCGAATCTGCCAAGAAGAGGAATAGTTGTATATTCATTGATGCTGATTTTGCCTCCTTGTTGTATCTCTCGGTAAGATATTAAAGTCAGGGACCATGGAGTTCTGCATTTTTATCAAATTCTTCTTGATAGATATCTTATCAAAGAACACTGCACCAGCTAAGCAAGCATTTAAAAATTGAATATGTGCTTCTCAAATGAAGCAATTTTCCTGGAGTGAAGCCTCCAATCACATTATTATGTGAAAGTTTTACTACGTCCTTGTTTTTCAGGGCTGCTGTGACAAATACACGTTAAATACTGGGAATTTATTTTCACAGATTTGGCCAATAGAATCTGAAATCAAGTTTCGATAGGCGACGCTTTCTTCTGGAGTCTGTAGCATCTGCTGCTGGCTTGCCACAATTCTTGGGGTTCCTTGCTTTGCATCTCTGCCACTGTCACAAGTGGGTTACTTTATGTTTTAGATTGTTCTGATTTATTGTGTTGGAATTTCTGCTGCCTTATAAAGATTCCAGTGATAAGGAATAGGAACCACTCTCATTCACTAGGTCTCCTCTAATTATGATCTTTGAAGATCCTCTTTACAAATGAGTCCACAATTAAACTAATAATAACACCTTTAAAAGTTCCTATTTACCAGTGGCTCACTAAAACAGCAATATGGAAAAAGACTTGAACACATCTTAATGACTTAAATGTAATCATTTACTTCTACAACACATTCCTTTAAAATCTTCCTTCCCTGCTTAGGTGGAAGAGGGTCAGGTCTAATTATGTGTCCAAATATCAGAGTTTAATCCCAGGAATTCAGTTGCTATTATAGAAAAAGGGCATGAACTTCCTCATGGTTTACCTGAGAGTGTGTAAGGTAGGTTCACACTTGACATGTACATCAGACCATCTGGGGATGCATAAAGGACCATTTCTGCAGCCCATCTCTCTCACTATATTTGCCATTACTTAATATAGAGATGATTGTATTTCTCTGATAAAATTTTGCGGCACTACTGACTTTGTGTAGTATTCATTTCTAAGAAGGCATATTTTCTTATAGACATTAAGAATGTACTTCTGTGATGCTCTGACAATACAAAGCATGGATGAGTAATAAATTGAGTTATTTTTGACTGATTACTGTTTATGTTATAATTTTTTTTAAAGATTTATTTATTTATTTATTTATCCCCCCCCTTGCTGCTTGTGTTTGCTGTGTCCATTCACTGTGCATTTTCTCCGTGTCTGCTTATCTCCCCCTTGCTGGGAGGTCCCACTGCATCAGCCCACCGCACTGCGCGGGCTCGTCTGCCCTCACAAGGAGGCCCTGGGAAGCGAACCCGGGAGCTCCACCGATTGAGCCACACCCACCTCCCTGTTTATATTATAATTTAAATATATTTAATTTTTTTATTTCTAATAAGTATGTGACATGAACCAAAGTGTCCCTGTATATTTGTTTCTTTCTTTCTTCCTTTCTTTCTTTATTCATAAGGCTGCATGGTGTTTTTTGGATGGAAATTGTTTTTCTTAATTTTTAATGAAATTTTAGAGTATATAAATGTAACACAGAAAATAATGGGGATTCCCGTATACCCAACCACTACCTTCCCCCCACTTCCATATTAACAACATCTTTGTTAGTGTGGTACATTCTTTACAATTAATGAAGACATATTGAAGCATTGTTACTAATCATGGTCTATAGTTTACATTATGATTTACACATTGCACTGCACAATATTATAGGTTTTGACAAAATGTAAAATTGCTTGCGTCCATCATTGCAATATTATGCTGAAAAATTCCGATGCCCTAAAACTGTACCATGTTACATATTTTCTTCCTTCTCCCTCTCCTGAGACTCTTTGGTGACCACTATCTTTATATCAATGTTACAAGTTCTTCCATTACTAGAACAATAAGTTTACTCTAGTCCATAGTTACATTCCCACCCTATGTAAGTTCATTCCTCAGTCTTGAAGATTTGGGGATGGCGATGCCCACTCTACATCTGATTGAGAGTGGGCTTAGATCCCATGGGATCTAAGATGATAGAACTGTCTTGTTTGAAGTTATAGGTACTCTCTGTTTTTTGGGATGAGTTTTGTCCATCATCACCCGTTTTTAGCTGTTCTGCGTGAATCCAATGAACTGGATTGTAGGTTTTGGCTGCCAATCTTCTGAGATTCCAGGCTCACCTGCTATATGAAGAGCTGGAAGATTTTTAAGCCTCTGAGACATAAATTTCCTGGGTATAATGCTGATTATAGCTTCAAATAAATTTGGCAGAAGAACCATATGTGGGAAAATTATAAATCATTCCGACTCTGATATATTTGGAAGATAAGGTCTCATATATTCCAATGTAAGAGCCACCAACAGTGTGCTGATTTCCTTTGGTTGTCTGTCCTGCGTATATTGTCTTCATCTCTCTACAGCCCTCAGGAGCACCCCTGCTTAAGGCACATCCTCATGAGGTGTTCATAAGCCTCATCTCTGTAATGGCCTCCTGACTGACTTTGAAATCTCTTAGCAATAAAAATTCATTTGTATTTAATATTTCCCCCTTTGGTCTAGGTCCTTCACCAAATGCATTGCTAGTTGGCACTTGGCAATAATCCCTCTACCCTGGGAGTCATGTACCATGCCAGGAGGAATGTAGCGAGTTTTTATGCCTAGGTTGGCTTAGAGATAAGCCATATTTGAGCAACAAGAAAGCTATCAAGAGGTAATTCTTAGGCAATCTATATTACTAAGCTAAGTTTCAATTTCACAAGAATGTGATTCATAAGGACACCGTTCACTAGTCCATCAGTTATTGTGTGGGTCTCCACCCAATGAGACAATAAACCATGATGACATGAACATATTCATATCCTATAGAAACATGCCGCAGGTGCACCACTCTCCACACATCCTCCCCTGGTACCAGTGATGTACCAGTGACCATCTAAGGCCACAGATAAAATCCTTCTGCAATCCAAATCCTCCCCAACAAATAAAAATATAATAAAATGATAAAATAAAATAAAGTAAAAACGTAAAAATATTCAAGGTTGGTTCAACTTAAGAAAATCCATTAATGTTATATACCACATTAGTAGATTAAAAGAAAAAAACACATGATCATCTCTAAAGATGCAGAAAAACATTTGACAAGATAGTATTTTCTTAATAAAAGCACAGAAAAATACGAGTAGGAGGAAACTTCCTCAACATGATAAAGGGTATATATTAAAAACCCACAGCTAACATCATACTCAATGGTGAAAGGCTAAAAAATTTCCCTCTAAGATCTGGAATGAGCAAGGATTCCCACTGTCATTGGTCTTATTTAATATTTATTAGAAGTACAGCTCAGGCACTTAGGCAAGAAGTAGAAATAAAATTCATACAAATTGAAAGGATGAATTAAAATTTTCACTATTTGAAGAATACATAATCCTATATGTACAAAGCCCTAAAAAGTCTACAACAAAGCTTCTAGAGCTCATAAATCAGTTCAAGAAAGTGGCAAGATAAAGATATACTCATAAAAATCAGCAGCATTTCTGTATATTAATAATGAGCAATCTGAGGAGGAAATCAAGAAAGAAATTCAATTTTCAATAGCAAGTAAAATAATCAAATATCTAGGAAAAAGGTAAACTAAAGAGGTAAAGGATTTGTACACAGAAAACTTAACAACATTGTTAAGGGAAATCAAAGAAGAACTAAATAAATGGGAAAATATTCCATATTCGTTGATTGGAAGACTAAATATCATTAAATGTCTGTCCTACCCAAAATGATTTACAGATTTAATGCAATCCAAATAAAAATTACAATAGCATTTTTTTACAGAATTGGAAGAGCCAATTAGGAAAATTATTTGGAAGGGCAAGGGGCCCCACATATCCAAAAGATATTGAAATAAAAAACAAAATCAAAGAAATTAAACTACCTGACTTTAGAGCATACTACAAAACTACAGTCGTCAAAACTGCA
>JAQZBX010110501.1:0-10366 GCA_029593785.1 Cabassous unicinctus
AAAAAAAAAAAAAAAAAAAAAGATTGAGGAACTATGCCAGAAGATCAAAAGACACAAAGGAGACTTAAGTAAACGTAACATGTAATTCTGGATTGGAAACTTGTCCAGAAAAAGGACATTAGGGACAATGATGAAATGTGAATAAGGTTTGTAGATTAGTTAATAGTATTGATCATTGTACTGTGATTATGTAAGATGGTAGCATATAGGGAAGCTCAGTGAAGAGTATAAGGGAATTTTATTTTTGCATTTTTAAGACTGAAATTAATTCAAAATGAAAAGTTTAAAAAGCAGCTTAAAAAATGAACATTAGGTGTGCAGGGAGCTGGGAAGTTATGAGCCTTTTGTCCATCTCCAGGGCGCTCAGTAATTTACTCCAATGGCAAATTATGGAGACCAGGTCACTTTGGGGGAGTCTCCGTTAGGCAAGAAGTTTCAGGAGAAGGAAAGACAATTTGTCTTAAAAATCATCATGTCCCTTTCCTTCAGGGAAGGGAAAAGAAACCCTGATGCACTTTGAACTTGGCTTTTGGATGTGAAACAGCAGTTCTTTCCTTCTCTCAGCACCTCACTTGGAGAAGACTGGTTTAAGAAAATGGAATCACAAGCAACCAGGCCCTTATTCAAGGGTCACCTCCCTACCTCCTACACAGGGAGGTCAGAGAAGACTGGGTGCCCTGTCCAGTCCCAGTGTCAAAGGGAAAGGTTGAGGTCACAACAGTCCAGGCTAGGATCTGTCCTAACTTCACAGGTTCTGCAGAAGACAGAGCACGGGAATCACAGGCACCTCATACCCACGCACTTGGTCTGCACACATGGTGACAGTCTCAAAGAAGCAGTCACACACTTACTCTTGAGACACACAGACACAACCACACAATCACAGACACTCCCACATTCTTGTACACTTCACAATCACACACTCAGTGTTCACACATCTACTCACCATAGTGACAAACGGTCACTCCCCATACAGTCAGAGGCTCCCCATGTGACACCCACAAATGCCCATACTCACTCGAGGGACACCCACAATCACTGGCTCCCACTCTGACCCACTCAAGGTCATTTAGTCATAATCGAACACTCACTCTGGAGATACACAGTCACACTCTCACTGGCAAAGGCACTCCACATCTGCACACATAGTGCCACACACGGTTACAAAGTCACCATTTCACACACATGTACAACATACACACACACACACTCCAAGAGACACAGCACGCAGTTCATAGAGATGTGGTTTCAGTCACAACAGGGATACACATGCAGTGTCGCCTGCACAGTCACAGGCACATAACCACAACAGTACCCACAAACGGTGACAGTGTCATACAACCACAACGATATACCCACCTTAGAGACATGCGATCGCAACACAGGCACCCAGACCGGTCACAAATTGACAACTACACTCACGCCCCAAGGGAAAAGGCGTACAGTTACATATACACAACAGGGACACACGCAATAACACTCCAACAATCAGAAGGGTTACACAAGCACAACCACACATACACCTTGGGGTCAGATGGACGAAACCGCATACTCACAGGCATCCGCACCCAGTTACACTGCCACAGTCAAAGACAAATATTCCAAATCGCACAACCCACGCCCGCTCCCGACTGCGTGCACAGACCGGAGGCTCTGGACACGCCCCGGCCCCGCCCCGGACTCCGAGACCCCTCACCTTCGGCCTCTCCTTGGTCGCGTCCGGGTCCCCGCGGAGCTAAAGATCTCACCAAGACGTCAAAAAACACGTAACGTCAGGCCGCTGTGGCCTCTGGGAAGCGCAGTTCAGAGCCAGACCAGCTACGGAGAAGATGGCCTCCTCTTACCTTTGAGTTTCGGCTGGGCCCGTTTGACGCTGCGCCTCGGGAGGCTTCAGAGAGAGCGTTTCCCCTCGAAACTCCCCACCAGGCTTGAGGCGATCTTCCTTCAGGAAAGGCCTACTCACCCCGAGAGTTCCCATAGTCACAGGAAGAAGCAGCCAAGTTCGTACGGGGTAAACAGGGAGACCAGCAAGGGCTTATGGGAAATGAAGTCCAAGGCCGGAAAAGCGGCGCGGCTGGCAATAGAAGGTAATCAGATACCAGCCTGGGCCTGGCCACGGTGACCGAGCTGCGCCGCGCCGCTGAGATTTCTGGGAGTACTCCCTCGCCCTTGCGGTGCGCAGGCGCAGCGAGCGGAGTGGACATTTTGGTCTTTGTCCGCGGGTCAGTCTTACCCCGGGTCCACGTGGCGCAAAAGTAGGAGGTGGAACCTGGGGGTCTTGGGCTGGTCGGGCCGGGGAGGCTGGAGGATAGGATTCCCAATCTGGAGGGGCGCGGCGCGGGGGTGGGAGGTGGGTTTTATGGCCGCTGGCCTGTGTGTAGGACCGGGATGGGGGCCTCTGAGAATTATCCGAGTGTGTGACCCTCAGTTTGACCGCAAGTTTATCGTGTGTTTGAGGTTGTTGAGTACGAAACGGTGGGTGCAGGACTGTGTGTGGCTGCGCGTGAGAAGGCAGTGTGGGAGGCCAGGATTGAGATAATAACATCTGAGCCTTACTTTCCGAAAGTGCTGATATTTATAACGGTGCATCGTCCTGGAGCATCTAATTTACTTGAAGATTTGAAAGAGGAAAAAAAAAAAAAAAAGCTAAGTGGTAAATAATGTAACAACTGGTTTTTATATAAAAGCGTACATGGGAAGCAGGCGCTCAACCACTAAGCTACACCCGCTTCCCGCATTTCTTTTTAATAGGGACAGAATGCAAATTACCGTGGTTTCTTTTATTTTTCAAACAAGCAAGAATAGTTCAAAGGAATTTTTTTAAAATGGGTTGCTTGCTTCAGATCGTCTCAAATCTTTGGAGTACTTTACTAGGGCTTCTAAGCGAAGTCCTAGAATAAATACCAGCTTTGTACTTTGAGAAGCAGTAATAGCACAGAAAGCCCAGAAGTAGGGTTTGGAGTACTAGGTCGGGTATAGTTAGTCACCCTCATTTTTTTTTTTGTAGATAACTGTTGCTATGCATATCCATGAGTCTGGACTAGATTCCGGGTATCTTAACTCCTAATTGAATCGAGGTGTTCCCAGGCCCCATGGGTTTTCTGAAGTAATTAAGAAAATTACTTTTGTCTGAAAAGTTGCTTTTTCTAAGGAATTCACCCACAGTAATCCTTCATATAATTTTAAATAATAGTTAAGTACCAAATTAATACCTGGAAATTAGCCTTCAAAAATACAAACATTATCAGAGGAAGTAACAGGAAAAAAACCACTATTTATGATAGCAACATAAAAGCTAGACTATTGAGGAATAAACTTAAGAAATGGTCAAAACTATCAGGAAAAATTTAAAAATAAAATACTACTAAGGAACATAACATAAGACATTGGCAAATTAGATAAACCTAGTTTTTTAATAGGAAGACATCCTTAAAAAGTACCATCAAACAAGTAAATTTATTAAATGAAAGGGATCCCAATAAAAGACCTATGGGTTTGTTTGTTTTTTCTTTTGGAATTAGACAAGATAATTTTGTAGTTCATATGTAAAAATGGACAAGCTAGAATAGCCAGTAGAACTCTGAAAAAGAAAAACAGTTGGGGTGTGGGGAGAGGGCAATCCAGCCTTAACATTTTAAAATACAGAGACTCAAATATTAAAATAGTAATGATATTGTCAGGAACAAAACTTAAAAAGGGCAATTTGGCAATATCTATAATAACTACAAATGTTTCTTTTTGACTCAGCTATCCCATCTCTGGGAATTTATCCTGCAGATGTAGCTTCATGTGTATGAAATGATACAGGTGCAAGGTTGCTCATTGCTGCAATGTTTGGCATAGGAAAAGATGAGAAACAATTCATGCCCTTCAGTAGGAAATTGGACCTATCAAATTTGGTACATCTATACAGAATAATATGAATATACAAAATAATATGCAGCTGTATAAAAGGAAGAGGTGGAAGTTTTGTATATACTGACACTAAATTATAAAAATGTATTAAGTAAATAAAAGCAAGATGCAGAATGGTTTGTAGAGTATGCTTCATTTGGAGTAAGAAGGGGGAAAGTGTATATTTGTTTGTATTGCCTTTAAAAACTCAAAAGATATGCTAGAAACGTATTAATAAAAGTGGTGATCTCTGTTGGGGATGGGTGAATGGGGATTGATAGGGCAAGAGTAAATACCTTTATTATTATTAACCACATGAATTTAGTATATATTCAAAAACTAATTTTTGTTTATTTTTTGAAAAAAGACAACACAGGCCATGGAACCAGACTGTACATGTTAATCTCGTCCTCTGCCACTTTTTACCTTGATGACCTTAGGGAGGTACTTAAACCATGTATCTCAATTTTTCATCTATGAATATGGAGATAATAATAGTATTTGACTCCTAGGGTGGCTGTGAACACGTGAAGTTCTAAGAATAGTGCCTGGTGTGTAAATGTTACTTAGTACTATTATTATTGTCTGCAAATTAATACTTCCTCAGAAGTGGTACAGCCATTTGTATTGTTTTTGGTAGAAATTTCTGAAAGAATGGGATTTGTAGATGCTTTTTCTTTTCCATATATATTTTTAAAATTTCTTTTAGACTGGGGGGGTGAGGAAGTTAGATTTCTGTGATCAAGTAATAGTCATCTTTAGAGACTCTACTACCGCCTTCATGAGATTTGTTCCTTGATTTCTATGATGATTACTCTCACGAGGTTCTAATTCCGAACCTCTGATGATATATACATATTTAAATTCCATTTGTGGCTTTTTTTTGGCCAGAATATATCATGGGTGATTTTATATTCTTCAAAATGCACCACATCAGGGGAGTCATACAATATGGCTGGTCTACCAATAATGATCCTTTTTTTTTCTTCTTTACAACCAAAATGTAATCTGCATGGTTTTACTTTGATACTATGCAAGTATCCATTCCCCGTCAATCATTTAACAGATGATTTTAACACTGACAGTCCTTGTCTGAATATAATTTCTTCAGGGCTTGCAACGTAATGACTTTCTAGATTTTTCATTCTTTCTACGTAGTATTGAATGGTTACCTTGAATTGTTCATGTTTTTCCTGGCTTTTTCTTTTTTAAGCATCTTTTTAAAGCTGTATAGATTTAGAGTCTTGTAATCAACCGGAACTAGTTTTCTTTCTGTTGCTCCTATTATCAGTTTTAGCCAGTGGATGCTGCTTCAAGCTGACCCTCTCTTGACTTGACACCATCTTTGAAAGTTTCATTGCACTCCAGGCTCACCTGGTACTTTGTACAAAGCCCCTCACCTTGTCCCATATGTGGAATTGGCCGTTTCTCTGAGGAGCTCTGGTTCCTTTTATTGGAGAATGACATTAGAATCCAAGATCTGAGTGCTGAATGTCCTCATTGCTCCAAGGGTAACAGTGTTTTGAGGCCATTTCATGAATTCGTGTTGGTATTTCCAATTTCATATTTACATCAAATATAGTATTTTTACATAATTTATTAGCTTAAGTGTATTTAATGCTACAAATCTTGAAACAATATAAGTAGTTATTTGCTTTGTTTTATTCTGCAATATAAAGAAAATGGTTTCAAAATAACAATAATAGTAACCATAAAAATGACTCATGTTAAAATTTCTCTAAAGCTATTTTTGTCTTTAGAATGCATCCCACAAAGATGTGTAGTCAAAGTTTTGTGTTCTAAAGTCAATTGAAATAAATCCTTTCTCAAGGAATTATACTCAGGAATTTTGTTACCCAGTTAATATACAGTTGGGTTCATTTGTTTCAATTAGTTTTCAAGTTAAGCAACTGCTTTTTATTTTATTTTATTTTTTATGAATTTGATTTTTTTTCAAAGTAATGCATATATGTAATTTAAAAGTCAAAAAAACATCTCACAAAGACATTTCATCTTATGCTTACACCCTACACCACCACCACCACCACCCTTTGCCCAATGTTAGTTTAGTTTCTTGATTTTTTTTCATTTGGTTTGTTTGTTTATTCAAGTGGGTTTTTGGTTTATTTGGTCAATGGTGTATACTTATCCTTCTCTTCTCTCTCCCACCCTCCATATATGAAAGGTAGCACACAACATATACCTCTTTCTACCTCACTTTCTTTACTTAACCAGTGTATCCTGGAGATCTCCCTTCTTAACTATTCTCTCTCTCTTTTTTAATCCCTAAATAAATAATATGCTATTCTGTGGATGTACTGTAGTTGATTCAATCAGTCCCCTGTTGTTGGACATTTGGGTTGTTTCCAGTCTTTTACTATTAAACTTACACTGAAGTAATGAATACTTTTTTATCTGTGTCATTTTATACTTACGCAGGAGTATTTCTAAAGTAGATTCCTACAAGTGGAATTGCCCAGTGGGTAAGTATTTGCCCTCACTCCCACCAACAGTGTACAAGGCCACCTTTTTCTTTAGAACCTATCAGTGTAGTGTTGAATATTTTTTTGCCAAAGGGATAATTGGCATTTCAATGTAGGTTTAATTTACAACCCTTATCATAACTGAGGGTGATTATCTTCATATGTTTAGGGGCCATCTGTATTTATCTGGGAACTGGCTGTTCCTATCCTTTCTCCATTTTTCTATGGGGTGTTTTTTCCTTTTAGGGTCTGTTTATAGATTAGAAAAACTAGCCTTCTGTGAAGTGAGTTGTGGGTGTTTTTTTTTTCCCCAAGTTTTCTATTTGTTTTTTGACATTGCATTTCCTTTTTTAAACAATGCAGAGTCAGGAGAATTTTATTTTTATGCAGTTTAGATTTATCAGTCTTTTCATTTATGAGTTCATGTTCAGAATGTCTTCTCCACTCCAGGTTTCTCCCATTTTTCAAATTCTACAAGATTATATAGTTTTTATAGGGTTTCATTTTGATATTTATATTTTTTATTCATTTAGAGTTTATCCTGGTATATGCTATCAAATATGCATCCTGGTTTATATATCTTTTTCCAATTTGCTGCCCAGTTCCTAGTTGCCACTTTTGTCATTTACTAAATTCTTATATGTATTTGAGTCTATTTCTGAACTTTATCTTTTTGTCCATTTCCAGTCCGTATTCATGTACCAATATTTTATCTTTTTATTGTGGCTTTATAATTGGATTTTAATATCTGGTGTGGCTTCTTTCCTATTATTATCTTTTTTTCAGAGTTTTTCTGGCTATTCTTGCTCGTGGTTGTTTGCTTTAAAGATTTATTTGTTTAACTTTATTTTATTTTAAATTTATTCCCCCCACCCCCAGTGATTCTCTTTCCCGTCTGCTTGTTGCTTGCTTGCCTTCTCCAGGAGGCACCGGGGTTGACCTCCCACGTGGGAGGCGAATGCCCGACGCCCTGAGCCACATTCACTCCCCTGTTTGTTTTTAAATGTAAATTTAAGAATCTTTTCTACTTTCAGGAAAAATGTTGGTATTTTTATTGGAATTGCATTAACTTTATAAAATAACTTAGGGAGAAGGGACATATTTATGATGTTAAATATTCTTAATATAGAATATGTATTTGTTTCAATTACTTTTTTAGTCCTTCTGGACTAAAATTTTTCTTCATATAGGTTTTAAATACTTTATAAAGTTTATTTCTAGGTATTTTATCTTTTATGTTGCTATTGTAAATAGTCATTGTTCCCATTATATCTTCTGACTGATGGTGGTGATTGTTAATATTTATGGCATTTACTGATTTCTAAGATTTCTGTATATTAATTTTATTCCCTGCTTAATTTAATTCTTATTATTTATAATTACATTAAATAATAATTGAGGCATTGGTCTTTATTCAGAACTTAATAGAAATGCCTTCAGTGTTTTTCATTAGATATGATAGTGGCTTTTGTGGTCAAATATAGATTGTTTTATGGAGTTTATTGATCACTTTTATAAAAATGATCATGTGATGTTCCCTTATAGCTATTTGAATATGTAAGTATTATGTTAATAGATTTCCTAATTAACAATTTTTTTTCTGGAGTAAACATCAGTTACTTGGTCATGATATGTTATTCTTTGAATGTTGGATTCTGTTTGCTAATGTATTATTTAAAGATTTTTGAACTGTTATTCATAATCGACCTGTAGTTTTATTTATTTATTGTATATTCTTAATCAGTATTTATTTGATTCATGAAAATTATTTCACATTTTATCCTCCTCTTACCCCCCATGATAAATAGTATAGGAATTGTCTGCTCTTTGAATGTTAAACTTACTCTCTGAAATTATCAGGGAGATGATTTTTTTTTTTTTTTTAAGATTTATTTATTTATTCCCCACACCCCTCATTGTTTGCGCTCGCTGTCTGCTCTCTGTGTCCGTTTGCTGTGTGCTCTGTGTCTGCTCTTCTTCTCTTGAGGAGGCACAGGGAACCTAACCTGGGACCTCCCATGTGGGAGGGAGATGCTCAGTGGCTTGAGCCACATCCACTTCCTGATAGTACTTTGATAACTTTATTTCTTCTATAGAAACTGGTATGTTTAACCTTTCTGTTGCTTCTGGTGTCAGCTTGATCTTTTTTTCCTAAAAAATTACTCTTTTTACCTAGAATTTCAGATTTGCTCAGAATGGGGCAAAGTAGTCTCATAAGCTTTTAAATGTTTTTCTGTATTGAAAGTTCTTTTCCCATTTTTATTTTTGCTGTGTATTTGTGCTTTCTCTTTTTTTATGGCTAGCATGTTTTAAGCTACTAGTTTACCTTATTTTGTTGGGGGTAGTTTTGTTATTTAAAAAAAAAACACTTTTTGAGTTTTTTCCTTTTTTTGTTTTATAACTCATTAATTTTTGCTTTTAACTTCATTTAATTCCCTCTTTCTGGTTTCCTTTGGTTATATTATTCTCCTTCTAACTTTTGGAGCAGATGCTTGATTTTCATTCATTCAAGGGTTTTGTTTTTTTTTTCCCAGTTTTATTTGTATAAGTATCTAAGGGTATGAAATTACCTCTGAGAACCTCTTTTTAGCTGCATCCCATAAATCCTGATATATAGTGTTTTCATTATGTTTCCTAGAAATTCTGCAGTTAGGGTTTGTATTTCCCCTTTGTACTGTGAGTTAATAGAGCTTTTTCTTTCCCAAGGAAAGGAGTGATATATATTTATTTTTTTCTAATTTTGTTAATTTTTTATTATATAACATTTTGGTCAAGGAATATTGTTTGCATTATTCCTACTTTTTACAATTTATTGTTTTCTTTGTGAGCTTAAATATGGTTAAATTTCATAAATGTTCTGTGATTCAAGGTATAGAGTTACTTTACTGATTTTTATTGTTTAGATCTTGTGTTGTCCTTTTTTATTTATCGCTTCATGTGTCTTAAATTGAGAGAAGTGTATTACGTCTTTTATTAGTGTGTCTGTTAGTTTTTCTACATTTGCTTTGGTTCTGCTTTATGAAAACTGCTATTCGTTGTTAGGTTTGTTAATATTCATAACTTACATTTTTGTTCTGAATTATTTCCTTTAGCATTAATGCTCTTCTTTGTCTTGTTTAATGCTTGTTGGTTTGTATCTTGTGTGATGATCAGTGCTTTCTTTTGGTTTGCATTTGACTGGTGTATCTTTGCCCAACATTTTGTCTTTTACCCTTTCAGATTTCTTTGTTTTATATATGTCCTTTTATATGCAGCATCTTATTGAGTTTTGCTTTGTGTGCTAATCTAAATATTATTTTATTTTAATAGCCTATTTGCACTTATTGATATGGCTAATATGTTTGGGCTTAGGTTATAATATAATACTTTATATTATGTTTATTGAAAATATATGTACATTTGTCTGTTTTCTTTATATATTCTTTCACTATGTGATTTGTTTTCATTTTGGTGGTGGTGGTTTTTCTGTTATTTGCAAAATTTTGTAACTAACACCTTTATACCCTTAGATCCCCTCTCTCTATGAACACTATTGGTTCCTAATCATTGGCAACAATTTAACTTACACAGTCTTCTTCCCCTTTCTCTCCCCAACATCTAATTTTAGAGTTTTTCTTTGGACTCTTGAATATGCTTCAACTTCTACTTCATTTCTCAGCTTTAACTGATATCCTTTTTATCTCAACAAATACTTAGGTGTACTCTGCATGCTTTCTACTTTCCCCTTCTTCCATTCTTAGTCAATTGTATTGTTTGTACTTTGTCAAAGCCTGTATTTGCCTACTATCCTGAAACCCTCATTCCCACCTTTTAATCCTAGTTCTACAATTAAATTAATCTAATGTGCTCACTACTGGTCCTTATGCCAAAGCTTCTTTAAATCATTTTTTGATTGTCTGGAGCTTGTCTTTTAGTGATTTCTCAGGGAGGACTCATGGGACCAATAAATCCTGAGTTCTTGATCATGTCCTATGTTCAAAAATATTTGG
>JAQZBX010110502.1:0-10368 GCA_029593785.1 Cabassous unicinctus
ACATCCATATCCAAAAAAAGAAACAAACAAACAAATAAAATGAGCAAAAAATAAACTTCAGCTCATACCTACAACCTTATACAAAAACTAATTCTAAATGGAAACCATGCTTAAATGAAATGTAAAATTATAGTAGTTAAATGATAAAACATAGAAGAAAATCTGTGTGAGCTTCAATTTAGCAAAAGGTTTTAGATGACATCAAAAGCATGATCCATAAAATAATATACCAGGGAGCTGATGTGGCTCAGTGGTTGAGCTCTGGCTTCCTACATACAAGGTCCTGGATTCAATCCAGATAGATAACTGGATTTTATCTAAATCAAAAAGCTTTGCATGTGAAAGACATTGTTAGGAGAATCAAAAGGCAAGCAGGAGAATAGAAGCAAACATTTCCAAATTGCATATTTATTATAATGCATGTAACCAGAATAAATAAAAAACTCAAATCACAAAAATAATAAAGAAATTAAAAAACAGTAAATATCTGAAGAAAAATTTACCAATGACATACAGATGTTAAATAAGCCTAGGAAAAGATGCCCAATATTATTGCTCATTAGAAAAATTTAAATTAAAACCACAATAGATATATATCTAATATATATATATCAAATGCTAGAATATGGAGCAACAGGAGACTTCTCATATTTTGCCAGTGAAATGCAAAATAGCCACTTTGTAAAGCAGATTGACAGTTTCTTATAATGTTAAACATACACTTTTTATACAACCCAGCAATTACATTCTTAAGTATTCTATGCAAATGAAATGAAAACTCAATTCATAAACACATACCTATGCTAATGCATGTAGCATCTTTAATTCCTAATCACCCAAACTGGAGACAATTCAGATATTATTTAATAAGTGAATGGATAAACAAAATGTGATGCAGTCAAATAATGGAATACACTTCAGAAATAAAAGGTTACAAATTATTGATATATGAATCAACATGCATGAAACATAAGTGCATTTTGCTAAGTGAAGGAAGCCATACTCAAAAGCTAAATGCTTTCTGATTCTATTTGTATGACATTCTGTAATGATAATTCCCTTGGAATAGAAAACAGATTAGTCATCATCAGTATTGAGAGACCCAGGAAGGGTTGATTGCAAAGGGGCAACATGAGGAACTTTTTGTGGTGATGCAAATGTGTTATGTGGGGACATTGGATTGTGGGAGTGGATACATGACTATGAATTTTTAACACTAATAGAATGACAAACCACACATCGTGACTTTTACGAAGTGTGAATTTAAAATAATCAACCAGTATGCTGGTGGAATTCAAAATGGAATGCAGACTATGACAAATGAATCTCACTGTTTTACAGATTAATGACAAAGCCAGCACTGAATGAGGTAGGTAAGAAAGGAACTGACTTGAGTGATTTTGGAAAACAGAGTTTTTATTGAATACTCTGAGGCTAAAGGGAAAAGATCACAAAAACTGTATTTTCAGTGGTAAATTTATTTCTTGTAAGTATATACATTAGCAAGTCTAAAATTATTCTATATTTACTCATATTTATACCTAGGTTTACTAACTTTTAACAAATAAGTGAATATATTTTGAAATGAGAACCAGGCCACTCCTGATCAGGGAAAAAATGAAAAATAAACAAAGGGGGGTATGCTAGAATGAGCTCCAGCTGTAGGACTGGAGATTTAAGTATCAATATCAACTTATATTTGTTAAATATACAGCCAGCTAGATCGATACAGAAATTAACATAGATGTATGTCTACACAGTTTTGTGAACATATACAGACTTCCTATTTATGCCCACTGGCAGGCCCTAGCAAGACCTAGAAAAGAAGAAAATTAAAATATGGGGATCATGTTTATAGGACTTAAAAGCCACCAAGAAATAGCTCCCCAAAAGGCGAAGGCTTGACAATTTGAACAGTGCATTAAATAATGGAGTATTGGATTATAAACTAAAGAAAATTAATATTAATAAAATTGTTTTTGTGCATACAATAATAAATAAATGATTAAATAAATAATAGATGAAAAAAGGAAAACTCTCACATAAGAATGACAATTAATAAATGTAGAACAAATGAGGGAAATAGAAAAGAGCCATCAGAATATCATAGTAGTAATTGCTGCAAGAAAGATCCACTGAGAATGATAAAATTTGTGGATTAAAGTCAAAGAAAGAAGATATTTTCATAGGGTTAAAGCAATTTTTACAAAATATTTAACAATTTAAATGGAAAATATTATAACAGAGAAACCTGCCAGAAACCACATAACCAACTTATCAAAAGACATGTCAACATCAAATACTCCTTTATATAACATGCTGAAAAGCACATACCAACATTTTAGAATTCTCCCCAAAATGCAAAACCTCAATCTAAGAATGAGAAAACATTAGACAAAGAAAATTGTGCAGCACACTACAAATACCCAGCCAGTACTCCTTAAATATGTGAAGATCTTGACAGACAAGGAAACACAAGAACTTTCAAAGACTGGATAAATCTAAAGAACATGACATCTAAATGCATTGTGGGGGGAAGCGGGTGTGGTTCAATGGATAGAGCTCCCATTTACCATATGGGAGGCCCCGGGTTCACTTCCCGGGGTCTTCTTGTGAGGGCAGGCCGGCCGGCCGGCCCGCGCGGAGTGGTAGGCTGATGCAGCAAGACCTCACAGCAGGAAGCGGGTGTGGCTCAATTGATAGAGCCCCCGTTTACCATGCAGGAGGCCCCGGGTTCACTTCCCAGGGCCTCCTTGTGAGAGCAGGCTGGCCCATGCGGCGCGGTGGGCTGATGCAGCAGGACCTCACAGCAAGGGGGAGATAAGCAGACACAGAAGAAACACACAGCGAATGGACACAGTAAAAGACAAGCAGCAAGGGGGGGATAAATAAATAAATAAATAAATCTTTAAAAATAAATAAATAAATAAATAAATGCATTGTGGGCTTCTGGATTTGATTCCCCAAAATAAAGGACATGAAACTGCCACTTCCCAACCACCTTGAACCTACACTTAATAACCCACTTTTCAGAGTAGCCCATCCCTTACTGGTTTGTAGAAGTTTCCACTTCCCTTTCATTCAAATGCCCACCTCTTCATGTTTATTCATAGGAGGCTTGCTGCCTCATGAGACAAGTTACTGTTTCTTCTCATCTTTGCAGTACCTGCTAAAGCTGGCTCCAAACACGTCTAGTCACTGAGCATGCTAAACCTCCATTTTAAGATCAAGCATAACTTGTAACTGAGCATGCCCATGTTATCCCACCTTTCCCAAATTGGATTGGCCCATGTCATCCTTAACCATGCCACTTGGTCACCTTTCCTAAATTGGTTTGGCCCACTTCATCTCACCCCATCCTTAGCCACTCCCTTAAGCCTACCTTCCTCAGATGGTATAAAACCCCAACACTCATTTCTTTGGGGAGACTGATCTGATGCTTGCTTTCCAGTCTCCTTGCTTGTAGACTATGAAATAAACTCTTTCTTTTCTCAAAATTCTGGTGATGCAGTATTGGCTTCTTTCAGCATCTGGCAAATGAACCCACTTGGGTGGTAGCAATTCAGTGACCAAGAAGGGATGGTCATTGAGACCCTAACCCAAGTCTCCACAGCCCCTGTGAGGTGGAATTTTCCAGTTATAGATGCAGAGCAGTAGCCTAGACCAGTTAGTCTAGCAGCTCAGTGACTGGGATTTCTCCCATTCCCACTGGCATCGTAGACCCTTCTGCACAGTTTAATTTTGAAAGAAGAAACAGTTCCACGTAAGATGTCTACTGGGTGAGCAGCTTTGCAATGGGGTTTGCTTAAACAATGATAATTTATTTGCTCTCTGTTTTGAGAGTAGAGTAAGTCCAAAATCAAGGCTTCATTAAGAAGATGCTTTTTCCCAGAAGACATTCTCGGGCTGGTGCTGGTGATCCTTGGTCTTTAACTTTTCTGTCTATTGGCAATGCTCATGGGAGCCTCTCTTGGTCTTTCCCTTCTCTTTTGAATACAGCTGACTTTCAGCTTCTGGCTGAAAATCCGCTGTGGCTTTCTTTCTGTTAAGGAAAGAAAGCAATAAGATTATGACCCATTTAATTGGGTCACACCTTAACAGAAGCAACCTCATGAGAATGTCCTACTTACAATGAGTTCACAGCAATAGGAATAGTTCAAGTTTAAGAACATTTTTTCTAAGGTATATAGTTCCAAACCACCATGAAGCCCTTTACATCCTTTGTTAAATCTATTCCTAGAAATTTCATTATTTTAGGTGCTATTATAAATGCAAGTTCTTTCTTAATTTCCTTTTCAGATTGTTTATTAGAGGTGCATAGAAACAATACTGATTTTTTCATGTTGATTTTGTACACCATCACTTTGCTAAATTCATTTATTAGCTCTCAGAGATTTCTTGTGGATTTTTCAAAATTTTCTACATATAGGATCATGTCATCTGCAAAGAAGGAAAATTTTATTTCTTCCTTTCCAATTTTGAAGATTTTTTTTTTCTTGATTAATGGTCTGGCTGGAACTACCAGTACAATGTTGAATAACACTGGTGACATCCTTGTTTTTTTCCGGAACTTAGGGGGAAAATGTTCAACCTATCACCATTGAGTGTAATGTTAGCAGTGGGTTTTTCATGTTAAGAAAGTTTCCTTCTATGCCTAGTTTTCTAAGAATTTTATCAAGAGAGATGCTGGATTTTGTCAAATGCCTATTTTGCATCAATTGATATGATCTTGTGCTTTTTTACTACTGATTTTCTTATGTCAAAATATCCTTGCATAACTCAGATAAGTCCCAGCTAATCCTGGTATATAGTTGTCTTAATGTCCTGTTGGACTCAGTTTGTTAGTGTATTGTTGAGGATGTTTTCAATTATATTCATAAAAGATCTTGGTCTGTAATTTTATTTTATTTTTGCATATTTATCTTGCTTTGGTATGAGGAAAATGTTGTTCTCTTAGAATGATTTTGGTACTGATCCTTCCTCTTCAATTTTTTTGAAAGATTTTGAGCATGATTTATATTAATTCTGCTGGGAAAGTTTGGTGAAATTCACCAGTGAAGCTTCTGTTTCTAGGCTTTTCTTTGTTGGAAGGTTTTTTAATACTGATGCAATTTATTTATTTATTATTGGTTTGTTTATATTTTCTATTTCTTATTGTGTCAGTGAAGGGAGTTTCCAGGAATTTTTCCATTTCATCTAAGTTATGAAATTTCTTGTCATACAGTTGCTTATGGTTTTCTCTTATCATTCTTTTTATTTCCTCTTCTTATTTTTATTTTCAATTCATTGTGTCCTCTCTTTTTTCTTAGTCAATCCATTTAATGTTTTTTTAAATTTTATTTTCAAAGAATTAACTTTTATTATCATTGATTCTCTCTATTAATTTATTATTCTCTAATTCATTCATTGCCATTCTAATTTTAGTTATGGATTTTCTTTTACTTGCTTTGTATTAAGTTTGCTCTTCTTTTTCTAGATCCTTTAGTTATGAGGTTAGGTCTCATAACTAACTAGATTTTTCTTCTTTTTTAATGTGAACATTTAAGGCTGTAAATTTTCCTCTCAACACTATGTTCACCTCATTCCACATGATTCTTTATGTTATGTTTTCATTTTTATTCACATAAAGATATATCTTAATTTCCATTTTATTTCTTCTTTGATAATTTGGCTGTTGAAGATTGCATTGTTTAATTTTCACATATTTGTGAATTTTCCAGTTCTCATTCTGTTATTGACTTCTAGTTTCATTCCATTGTGGTCAGAGAAAATACTTTGTATGATTTCAATATTTTTTTAATTTATTAAGACATATTATTATATAAAATATGCTCTATCCTGGACAGTGACCCATGTGCACTAGGGGCATATATGTATTCTACTGCTGTTGAGTGACATGTTAGTTATAGTTAATTTGTATTTTTGTTCATGTCTTATATTTCCTTATTCATCTACTGTCTAGATGTTCTATAAATTATTGAAAATGATGTATTTGATTATTTACTATTAATGTAGAGTCATTTAATTCTTCCCAAAAAATCTGTCAACAGGTATGTCATATATTTTGGGGCTGTACCTTTATAATATATACATATATATTTATTTATATTTGTTATGTCCTCCTTTTCAGTATATAGTGACTTTCTTTATCCCTTGTAACAGTTTTTGACTTAATTTCTATTTTATCTGATGTAAGTATAGCTACCCCAATTCTGTTTTGGTTACTATTTGCATGTCATATATTTTTTCAATCCTTTCACTTTCAGCATATGTGTGTCTTTGAATTTAATATGAATCTCTTGCAAGGAACACATGATTGGGTCATGTTTATTTTTTATCCATTCTGCCAATCTTCTCCTTTCGATTGGAAGTTCCATCTATTTACATTTAAAGTAATTACTGATAATGCAGTACTCTCTTCTGCCAATTTACTACATACTCATTGTATGTCTTATACCTGTTTTATCCATCAGTCCTTCCTTTAATGCCTAATTTCATATTAGTTTGTTTTAATTTCACTGTAGACTTTTGAGTCTCTTCTGATTTCTTTCTTTATATATTTTGATAGGTTTTCTTTCCAGTTACTATAGAGTTAAAATTTAATATCCCAAATATATAACAATGACATTTGATTTAATATAAACTTAACTTTAATGGCTTACACATACACTGCTCCTCTACCCTTTGTCCCCTGCCTTTTTTGTAGCACTTGTTACAAATTATATCTTTATGCTTTGAATTTCCCAAACCACAGAATTATCATCCCTTTTAACACATTTGCATTTTTAAACCTGTAGGAAATAAGAAGTAGTATTACATACGAAAGATACAGTACAATAATACTGGCATTTATAGTCACCAATATGGTTACCCTTTTCTTGAATTCTTTATTCCTTTCTGTTGTTACCATGCACTATCTAGGGTTCTTTCTTTTAGGTCCAAGGAATTCCTTTTAATTTTGTTTGTAGGGCAAAGCTAGTAATAAAGTCTCCCACGTTTTTTAGGGGTTTTTTTGTTTGTTTGATTTTTACATAGAATAAGTTATCTTTCCCTCATTTTTGAAAATCAGTCTCACCAAATATGTAAATCTTGGTTGGTAATTGTTTTCTGTTACCACTTTAAATATTTCATCCTACTGACTTCTTTATTCCATTGTTTCTGATAAGAAATCACCATCTAATTTTATTGGGGAACTTTACACATAACACATTGCTCTTCTAGTAACTTTCAGGTCTTTCTCCTGGTCATTTGCCTTGAACAGTTTGAATATTTTGTGACTGAGTGTGTTTCTTTTTTTTTAATGAAAGTTGTGGGATTACAGAAAAACACACATAAAATACAGACTTTACATATACAATCCCTCCATCAACACCTTGCATTGGTGTGGAACATTTAATACAATTGATGATAGCACGTTTCATAATTGTACTCTTAACTAAAGTCCATGGTTTAACTTTGGGTTCACTATTTGGGTATTGTAATTACATGGATTTTGAAAAAATTATTCTGCTAGCATATTTACAGTCTAACATTTATCCCTTTTAATCATATTCAGATAAATATTTCAGTACTGTTAAATGCATTCACAAATTTGTGCCTCCATCACTACTACCCATTAGAAAAATATTTCAATCATTCCAAATAGGAACCCTGTACATTTTAAGCCTTACCTTCCCATTCCCTATCCCAACTCTGTCCCTTGGTAATCTATATTCTTGACTCTGACTCTATGAATTTGCTCATTCTTATTTTTTTTTCAGGTTCCTCTTTTTTTATTTTAAAAGAAGCTTTAGATTACATGAATATTACATGAAAAATATAGGGGACTCCCATATTCCCCATGCACTCCCTCTCAAGCATTTTCCTACATTAGCAATATCTTTCATTAGTGTGTACATTTGTTACAACTGATGAACACATATTGAAGCATTGCTACTAACCGTGGACTATAGTTTACATTATATTTTACACTCTGCCCTGCACAATTTTATACGTAATGACAAAATGTATAATGGCCTGTATCCATCATTGCAATGTCATACAGGACAATTCAGTGAACCGAAAATGCCACCATGTTACACTTATTTATCCCTCTCTCTCACTTCAGAACCACTGGTGACCACTGCCTTTATACCAATGATAAAAGTTCTTCCATTGATAGAATAATAATAGGTCTATAATAGAAAAATAGTAAGTCTACTTTAGTCCATTGCTCATTCTACAATCTTGAGGTTTTGGGGATGGTGGTGCCCACCCTGTTTCTAACTGAGAAGGGGCTAAGATCCCATGGTGCAGATGGATGTCAGTGTCTTGTTTGTAATTGCAGTCACTCTCTGTTCCTTGGTGTGATAGCTGTCCATCATTATCTCTTTGTTAGTTGTCCTGGGTGAATACTATGAACTGGAAAGTAGGTGTTGCAACTCTGCTGAGATTCAGAGCTCAACTAGCACATGAAAAGACCAAAGATATAAGTCTCATGGACATATATTTACCAAGTATACTGCTAATTATAGGTTCAAGTAATAGGGGCAGAAAAGCCACATATAGGAGAACTATAAATGAGTTTAACTCTGTTCTACTGAGGAGCATAAATTCCAAAGTAAGGCCCACTGACAGGGTGCTGAAACCTGAGCCTTTCTGCTCTGCTGATAGTGTCTGGATGTCTTTAGAGCCCTCAGGAGCCCTGCTGTTTGAGTCACTGTTTACTGTGGCAGTCAATAAGATCCTGCTGAGATATCCATTTAATTGTAACCTCTGGAATGACCCCCTGACTCACTTTGAAATCTCTTAGCCATAAAAACTCATTTTATTTAATATTTCCCCCTCTTTGTCAAAGTCTTTTTCCAGATATATAATGCTGGTTGGAGCTTGGTAATAATCCCTCGGTGCCAGGGAGGCTCATCCCCAGGAGTCATGCCCCACACCAGGGGGACGTAGTCCATTTATACGCTGAATTTGCCTTAGAGATCAGCCACATTTGAGCACCAAGGAGGCTTTCAGGGGGTAACTCTTAGGCAATATATAATACTAGGCTAAGTTTCAATTTCACAAAAAAAGGTTCATAAGTACAATCATCCATAGCAAGGGCCTGGCATAATGGTCTGACCTCCTTCACTAGGCACTGCCTGTGTACTTGAGGGATTCTTGCCATTCTATTAGAAAATGCAGCAGGACTCCTCAGGATGGGAATTTCAATATTCTTTCAGTTATTGTGCGGGTCTCCACCCACTGAAACAATGTCCCAAGAACACTTGAACATATTCATATGCCTTAGAGGCATGACCCAGGTGCACACCTCCCCACATATTCCCCCATTACTGACATCCCACACTACTGATCTTTCCCTGCCACAGTCGTGACCCTTCTGTGATCCAAAACCTCTCCAAAAATGAAGCCAAAAAAAGGAAATTAATGAGAAAATAAAATAAAAATAATTTTGAAAATAATAAATAAAATAAAAAATAAAAACTTTGAAACAAAATATTTTCTTTATACCTCATGTCTTTCATCACTGTAAGATCTGTTATCTTGTACATACAGTGACATTTTCTTCAGTATGTTCATCAGTGAGATCATACCTTATTTGTTTGTGCCTGGATTATTTCACTTAACATGATATCTTCAAGGTTCATCCATATTATTGCATGTATTAGGATTTCATTACTTTTTATGGTGGAATAATATTCCATTGTATGTATATACCAAATTTTATTTTTCTATTCAATGTATGATGGACACATATACATACATGTGTTGCTTCCATATTTTGGAAATTCTGAATAATGCCACTATGAACATTGGTGTAAAAATATCTCTTTGCATCCCTGTTACCTGCTATCAGTTCTTTGGGGTATATCTAGTAGTGCAATTGTTAGGTCATATGGTAATTCTATACTTAACTTTCTGAGGAACCACCAAACTGACTTCCACAGTGACTGTACCATTTTACATTGGCACCAGCAATGAATGAGTGTTCCTGTTCCTCTGCATCCTCTCCAACACTTGTAATTTTCTTTTTCCTTTTTTTTTAACAGCAGCCATTGTAATGGTTGTGAAGTGTTATCTCATTGTGGTTTTGTGTTGCATTTCCCCGTTGGCTAATGATGTTGAGCATCTTGTTATATATCTGCTGGCCATTTGTATATTTTCTTTAGATAGCTGTCTGATCATCTCTTTTGCTGATTTTTAATTGGGTTATCTTTCCATTGTCAAGTTGAAGGACTTCTTTATATAATCTGGATTTTAATCCATTAACAAATATGTGGTTTACAAATATTTTTTTCCTTTGTATAGATTCTCCTTTTACTTTCATGATAAAGTAATTTGATTAACAAAAGTTTTTTTTTTTTTTTAATTTTAATGAGGTGT
>JAQZBX010110503.1:0-10368 GCA_029593785.1 Cabassous unicinctus
ATTTGTCCTTTTGTGTCTGGCTTGCTTCACTCAACGTGTCTTCCAGATTCATCCATGTTGTCATAAGTTTCATGACTTCATTTCTTCTTACCACTGCGTAATATTCGACACTTTGTTTATCATTCATCAGTTGATGGACACCTGGGTTGTTTCCAAATTTTGGCTATTATGAATCATGCTGTTATGAACATCAGTGTGCAGATGTCTGTTCTCAGTTTTTCTGGGTGTATACCTAGTGTCACTGTTCTCAGTTCTTCTGGGTGTATACCTAGTAATGGTATTGCTGGATCACATGACAAGTCTATATTCAACTTCCTTAGGAACTGATAAACAGTCCTCCACAGGGGCTACACCATTCTACATTCCCACCAACAATGAATAAGTGTTCCTGTCTCTCCACATTCTCTCCAATATTTACAGTTTTCTGACTTTTTAATAGCGGCGAGTCTAATAGGTGTGAAATGAAATCTCATTGTAGTTTTAAAAAAAATTTTTATTACTTATTTATTTATTTTTTAAAGATACTTAGATTACATAAATGTTACATAAAAAATGGAAAGGATAACCATATTCCCCACTCCCTACCACTCCCACACTTTCCCACATTAACAACGTCCTTCATTAGTGTGGTACATTTGTTAAAATTGATGAACACATATTGGAGCATTGCCACTAAGTGTGGATTATAGTTTACATTATAGTTTAAACTCCCTGCCACACAATTTTGTAAGTTATGACAAAATACACAATGGCCTGTATCTGTCATTGCAAAGTCATTCAGGACAATTCCAATGTCCTGAAAATGCCCCCACATTACACTTACTTTGCCCTCTCTCTTCCCTCAGAACCTCCAGTGGCCACTGCCTCCACAACAATGATAAAAGTTCTTCCATTGCTAGAATAACAATAAGTCTATAGTAGAATAACAGCAAGTTTACTCTAGTCCATCATTCAATCCCCAATCCTGAGGATTCAGGGATGGTGATGCCCACTCTATCTCTAAATGAGAGGGGCTTAGATCCCATGGGGCAGATGGATGGGACTATCTTGCTTTCAGTTTTAGACTGTCTCTGTTCCTTGGGATGGTCAATGTCCATCATCATTTCCTTGTTAGTTGTCCAGAGTGAGTCCAATGAACTGGAGAGTAGGTGTTGCAACTCTGTTGAGATTCAGGGCCTAACTAGCACATGGAAAGCACAAAGATTTAAGTCTCTAGGACATAAACCCAACTCCAGTACTAACTATAGGTTCAAATATAAGGGGAAGAAGAGCCAGTGTTGGGAAACACAACTGAGTCCAACTCTGTCACATTGGGAAGCATAAAGTCCAAAGTAGGGCCCACTGGCAGGGTGCCAAACTCCTGAGCTATTGGCTCTGCTTATAGTGTCTGGAGGTCTGCAGAGCCCCCAGGAGCCCTGATATTTGAGGGAATATTTACTGTGGCAGCCAATGTGATCCTGCCAAGACATGCATAAGTATAACCTCTGGAATGACCTCTCAACTCACTTTGAAGTCTCTTAGCCATATAAACTCATTTGTCTTATCCCTTTCCCCTTGGTTAAGATCGTTTTCAAGGTGTATTGCTAGTTGGTGCTTGGTAGTAATCCCTCTGTACCAGGGAGGTTCATCCCCAGGAATCATGTCCCACACTGGGTGGAAGGTAATGCATTTATATGCTGAGTTTGGCTTAGATAGTGGCATATTTGAGCAACAAGGAGGCTGTCAGGAGGTAACCCTTAGGCAACCTATAATATTAGTCTAAGTTTCAATTTCAATAGCCTTATAGGTATGCCCCAGGTGAACCTCCTCCCATATAAAACTAAGTAAAAAGATAAAAATAAAAATAAAACAACATATGACATATATAAACCTTAAAATATGGCTAATGTAAATAATTCCTTGACAGTAATAACATTGCATGTTAATGCCTTAAACTCTCCAATCAAGAGACACAGATTGGAGAATGGATAAGAAAATATGACCCATCTATATGCTGTCTACAAGAAACTCACCTTAGATCCAGGGATGCAAGGAGGCTGAAAGGGAATGGTTGGAAAACAATTTTACATGCAAACAATAACCAAAAAGGGCCTGAGTAGCTATACTAATATTGAACAAAATAAACTTTAAATGCAAAACTATTGTAAAAGACAAAGGTGGACACTATATATTAATAAAAAGGGTAATCAAGAAGCAAGAACAATCATAAACATTTACACACCTAACAAAGGCTCCTCAAAATACATGAGGCAAACACTGGAAAAACTAAGTGGAGAAATAGATGCCTTTACTATTATAGTGGGGGACTTTAATATACCATTAGCACCATTAGACAGAACATCTCAACAGAGAAGCAATAAAGAAACAAAGACCTTGAATAATACATTAGAGGATCTGGACCTAAAAGATATATACAGAACACTACACCCAAATACAACAGGATATACATTCTTCTTGAGGGCACATGGATCATTCTCCAAGATAGACCACATACTAGGCCACAGAACAACAATCAGTGAATTCAGAAAGATTGAAATTATGCAAAGTACTTTCTCTGACCACAATGTAATGAAGCTGGAAATCAGTAAGGGGCAGAGAAGCAGATTAGGCACAAAGATATGGAAGCCAAACAACACACTCTTATACAATCAGTGGGTCAAGGAAGAAATTGCAAAAGAAATCATTAACTACCTTGAAATGAGTGAAAATGACAAGCAAACATATCAAAACCTATGGGATGCAGCAAAAGCAGTACTGAGAGGGAAATTCAAAGCCATAAATGCCTATATTAAAAAATAAGAAAGAGCTAATATCAAATATCTAAATGTACAACTAGAGGAATTAGAAAAGGAACAGCAAACTAATCCCAAAGGAAGTAGAAAGAAGGAAATAACAAAGATTAGAGCAGAGCTATATGAAATTGAAAATAAGAAAGCACTAGAAAAAATAAGCAAAACCAAAAGCTGGTTCTTTGAATGATTAATAAAATTGACAAACCCTTAGCTATACTAACAAAGGAAAAAGAGAGAGGATGCAAATACATAAAATAACAAGCAAGGAAGGGGATATCATCACTGACTCCACAGAAATAAAGAGTCTAATAAGAGGATACTTTGAAAAATTCTATGCCAACAAGATGAATAATTAAGAGGAAATAGGCAAATTCCTAGAAACACACATGCAGCCTACATTGACAAAAGATATAATTGTTGAGCTCAACAGAGCAATCACAAGTAATGAGATTGAATTAGTCATCAAAATCCTCTCAACTAAGAAGAGCCCTGGACCAGATAGAATTCACAGGTGAATTCTATCAAACATTCCAAAAGTACTGACACCAATTCTGCTTAAACTCTTCCAAAAAAAGAAGTGGAGAGAACATTGCCTAACTCATTCTAGGATGCCAACATCACTCTAATACCCAAACCAAACAAAGACACCACAAGAAAGGATAGCTATAGACCAATCTCTCTAACAAAGCTAGATGCTAAAATCCTCAACAAGATACTTGCTAATCATATTCAACAACACATTAAATGAATTATACACTATGACCAAGTGGGTTTCATCCCTGGTATGCAAGGATGGTTCAATATAAGAAAATCAATCAATGTAACACACCACATAAACAGATTGAAAGAAAAAAATCACATGATCATCTCTATAGATGCAGAAAAAGCATTCTACAAAATACAGCATTTTTTCCTGATAAAAACTCTTCAAAAGATAGAAATAGAAGGAAACCTCCTCAACATGATAAAGAGTATATATGAAAAACACACAGTAACATCATATTCAATGGTGAAATCATAAAATCTTTCCCTCTAAGATTGGGAACAAGGCAAGGATGCCCATTATCACCTCTCCTATTTAACATTGTGTTAGAAGTACTTGCTCAAGCACTGCAGCAAGAAAAAGATATAAAACACATCCAAATTGAAAAGGAAGAAGTAAAAATTTCGCTATTTGCAAATGACTTGATTCTAAATATAGAAATCTCTGCAAAATCTAAAACAAAGTTCTAGAGCTTATAAATGAGTTCAGTAAAGTGGCAGGTTATAAGATTAATGTGCAAAAATCAGTAGCATTTCTGTACACCAGTAATAAACAATCTGAGGAGGAAATCAAGACAAAAAAATCCCATTAACAAAAAACAACTAAAAGAATCAAATACCTAGGAATAAATTTAACTAAAAATGTAAATGACTTGTATGCAGAAAGCTACACAATACTGTTAAAGGAAATCAATAAAAATCAAAATCAACAGGGAAGAATATTCCCTGTTCATGGATAGGAAGACTAAACATCAGTAAGATGTCTATCCTACCCAAACTGATTTACAGATTTAATGCAACCCCAATAAAAATTACCACATTAATTTTTACTGAATTGGAAAAGCTAACTATGAAATGTATTTTGAAGGTCAAGGGCCTCTGAATAGCCAAAAACATGTTGAAAAAGAAAAACAATATTGGAGGAATCACACTACCTGTCTTTAAAACATACTACAAAGCTACAATATTCAAAACTGCATGGTATTGTCACAAGGATAGACACAACAACCAATGGAACCAAATTGAGAGTTCTGATAAAGATACTCACATATACAGTCAACTGATATTAGACAAGGCCACCAAGCCCACTTAACTGGGAGAGAATGACCTCTTCAACAAATGGTGCTTGGAGACCTGGATATCCATATCCAAAAGAATGAGAGAGGAACACCATTTCACACCTTATACCTAAATTAACTCGAGATGGATCAAAGATCTAAATATAAGAGCCTGGACCATAAAGACCTTGGAAGATAATGTAGGGAATCATCTACAGGACCGTGTAATAGGAAATGGTTTCATTTCCTATTACATACCCAAAGTATGTATGGAACTTCGTACCCAAAGTATGAGCAGTGAAAGAAAAAATAGATAAATATGATTTCCTCAAAATTAAAAACTTTTGTACCTCAAAGGAGTTTGTCAAGAAAGTGAAAAGGAAGCCTACTCATTGGGAAAAAATGTTTGGCAAACATATATCTGATAGAGTCCTAATATCCAGCATATATAAAGAAACCCTACACCTTGAAAACAGAAAGACAAACAGCCCATTTAAAAATGGACATTTTATTTGAATAGACACTTCTCCAAAGAAGAAATACAAATGGCTAAAAGCACATGAAGAGATGCTCAACATCTCTAGCTATTAGGGAAATGCAAATCAAAAATGCAAAGAGATATCATCTTACACCCATCAGACTAGTGGCTATTAAAAAAGCAGAGGACTACAAGTGTTGGAGAGGATGTGATGGAATGGGAACACTTATCCACTGCTGGTGGGAATGCAGAATGGTGCAACCATTGTGGAGGACAGTCTGGCAGTTCCTCAGGAAGCTAACTATAGAACTGCCATATGATCCAGCAATCCCACTACTGGGTTATACCCAGAAGAATTGAAAGCAGGGACATGAATAAATATATGCACACCTAAGTTCATAGTGGCATTAGTCACTATTGCCAAAAGTTGGAAACAACCCAAATGTCCATCAACAGATGAATGGATAAGCAAACTCTAGAATATACATAGAATGGAATATTACTCAGCAATAAGAAGGAAAGCAGTATTAACACATGGGATAACATGGATGAACTTTGAAGACTTTATGTTTAGTGAAGCAAGCCAGGCACTGAAGGAGAAATATCACATGACCTCATTGATATGAATTAAGGAAATTGAGCAGACTTACAGAGCTAGAGTCTGGAAGATAGTTTTATAGGAGACAGAAAGGGAGTAGAAGGTTGTGAGCCAATCACCATATGGGCAAAATCTATGATAAGGTGGAAGGGTGTGATTTTGCAGTGGATGGGCATGATAGTGGTGAAGTAATCCTATAGGGTTGGGTGGTGCTGGCCTGTGGGTGGGATAGGGGGTGGGGAGGTTGTACTGCACATGAACTGGGGGAAAGGTCAGGGGAAGGAGGAGATGAACCCTGGGGATTTGCAGGTATGTGGTTGAAACTACAAGGTTGGGAATTTTTTTTTTGGCAAATACGGCAAGGGGGGGTTACTGGTTTATGGTGTTGGATGTGGTGGACATTTGGGAAAGGGCATATCTGGGCCAGGCTTCCAGGGAGTATGTGAGTGTTCATCCTGCCATTGTGCATTGTATCAGTGGGTGGAGACCTATACAATGAATGGGAAGATATTGGACTCTCATCCTGGGGAGTTCTGCTATGTTCTCAAATAGAGGGGCAGGAGTCTCTTGAGAGCATAGGCATTGCCTAATAGAGGAAGAAAGGCTAGTATTTCAAGGCCTCAGTGTTGTTGCAAGTAGCTAGGAATCTTGTTTTTCAAGGAGTGAAGCTTGGTGGTTGCTGTGGGTCCTGATGGAAGGGGAAGAAAGAAATAGAATACACTGAACATGGGGTATTTTGGGGGCTTTGGAATTGTTCTACATGATCTTGCAATAATGGATACAGGCCATGTTAAATTTTGTCAAAATTTATAAAAGTGTATGGTCCAAAATGTAAACCATAATGTAAATCATTGACCATAGTTAGTAGCAACTCTTCAATATTTGAAAACAAATGTAACAAATGTATCACCCATATGTGAAATGTTATTAATAGGGGAAAGGGGAATATGGGGAGTATGTTGGGTATATGGGAATCCCCTGTATTCTGTGCATGACTTCTGTAACCTAAAGCTTCTTTGAAGATAAAATGAAAAAAAAAAATAAGACACTGGGGAATAAATGAAAGAAAATGTCACTGTACATACAAGACAACAGATCTTACAGTGATGAAAGACATAATGCCACAATTACTTTTTTAAAATTTCTTTTTAAATTATTTTTATTATTTCAAATTCTTTTTAATTTTTTTTGTATTTTATTTGTCATTTTAAAAACTATAATTATTATTTTATTTTCTTATTTTATTCAGTTATTTTGTTGGTTTCATTTTTGAAGAAGTTTTGGATCACAGAAGGGGTACAATTGTGGCCGGGGAGGATCATTATTGTGCTGTGTCAGTGATGGGGAACACATGGGATGAGGTTCACCTGTGACATACTTATAAGGCATATGAAAGTGTTTTCATTGTAGTTTTGATTTGCTTTTCCCTAATTGCTAGTGATGCTGAACATTTTTTCATGTGTGTCTTCGTCATTTGTATTTCTTCTTTGGACAGTTGTCTTTTCTAAACTTTTGTCTATTTTTTAATTGGATACTTTGGCTTTTTATTGTTGAATTGTATGATCTCCTTATATATCATGACTATTAAACCCTTATCAAATATGTGATTGCTGGGAGAGGTGGCAAGATTGCTTCAGTTTAAGTGGACACTCACCATCTCTCTCGCAAAAAATGGCTGAGTGGGGGCAAGTTCCTGCCTGAGTGGGCTGTTTTGGGAACCCACAGAAGAGGAGGCTTCAGGGCATTGATCTGGAGGGAGCTAGACAAAGAAAAAGAGCTCAAGGAAAAACTGTGAGTATCTTGCCCCTGTGGCTGGAAACAGTGGATGGCTAAGCCCACCCTCAAAACAAAAAGCTTCTGTGAGGCCCGACTCCCACCAGCCACCCAGTGGGAGGAAGCATTCTCTGAGAGTGGAAGGTTCTGGTGAAGGGTGGAGAAGGGTTTCATTTCTGTGGGTTTGGTTGCCTGGACCCCCTTTGAGCTTTGGGGAGTAGCTGGCTCAAGGTGGCACCAGGAAGAGGGGAGAAGCGAATCTGCAGAGGCAGCCTGATTTACGTAACCACCGTGGGATAGAGAACTGTGGGCTGGGGGAAGGCAGAGTCATGCAATTGGCTAGTCCCATGCTGAAAACTATCAAAATTCCAACTCCCTTAAGGGAGGGAGGCAGTAGGAAGCACTTAATAAGCTTCCAAGAGCCTATTTAGGGTCCCCTGGGAGGAGGGGGTGGTCTGGAAGAGGGTTGAGAATCATTTTTTTGCAGTGAATTTGGTCTCCAGGGTCCCATTTGAATTTCACATGGAAACTCAACCTGATGAAGAGAGGTGAGGGAGGATCTGCTCACACAGGCTAATGCCTCTTGTCACCCTGGGAGAGAAAGCAGTAAGAATAGAAAGGCGACAGGGATATACAGGCTCCTAATCAGCAGGAATCTACCCAACTGCAAAGTCAAACCTGCCTGAGGGAAAGTGACTGGATAGCTTTCTGAAGAGCTAACTGAACCAATGAGAAAGCTTAGCTCAGTGGAGGTGTTTCTGCCTTGAATATATGAGGTCCCTAGTTCAATTCCTGGCTCCTCTTAGAGTAGTGATCCACCGTGATATCAAACATCCTGCTGATAGTTTAGGTCAAGGAAAACATAGACATTATTTTTGAATTAGCTTCTCTTGTGTCTCTTATTTTTCCTAAAAAAAGGTTACTTTTAAAAAATTTAACTTAGCTTACTTGCTAAAACCCACTTCAAAACCTGCAGAGGGCAGGCTGCAGGGTAATTGATTGATGAACACCAGCAGCCTGAGAAGCTCCTCAGGGGCCTAAGAGGGAAGGCTGTGTTTCCTTAGTTTTTGTTTGATTGCTTACTTGTGTGCTTGTGGGGGGTTTTTTGTTTTGTTTTTTTCTTTCCTTTTTCTCCTTCCTCCCTATTTTTAAAATTAGGTGCTGCTGGCTTGTGTCTTGTTTGCTGTGTTTCCTCTGCCTTGGTTTCCCCTTTTCTGTGTTTACTGATTTTGTCTACCAACGTTATCTCTTTTCCTTCCTTCATCTTTCTGTCTTCCACTTTCTGTTGTTGTTCTTGCATTCCACCTCTCTTTGCTTAATCCTCAATTTTTTGGTTTTTTTATTTCTATCTCATCCATTCTGTTTTCTGTTGCTTATTAACTTTTTCTTTTTGTTTTTTTCTTTACTCTTTCCCTCTCTCCTCATAATTCTGGCCTTTTAGTTAATTCTCTATATTTTTCCCTATTCGGTTTCCCATTTCATTGTTTGTACTCCACTTTTTAAATTCCTATTACTCTACACTGCTTACATGAGTTAAATATTCATTTCCTAGGTCTTATATGGCTCCTCTTCTAACTTTTACTATCATTAGTAGTATTATCCTTTTTCTATTCTTACATCTTTTGCTTTCTCTGGCCCTAATCTTTTTCTTTTAAGGGAACATAGACAACAGCAAAGAAATAGAATAAGAGAAACAAAGTGTCAAATAGAAAACTTAACACACACACAAAAGCAGCAACTAAATAAAACCCTAAAGTAGCGAGAGGAACTAATCAACTGAATAAAGACATCAAGATAAAAAGATGACAAGACAGCAACAAAAAATTACAAACCATACTAAGAAACAGGAAGACATGGCTCAACCCAATGAACAAACTAAAAACCAGGAAGAGATGTGGAACATTGAACAACTAATCAGAGCTGCCCAAACAAATATCATGGAAAAAGTTAATGAAGTGAAGGAAGATATTAAGGATATTAAGAAGACACTGGGAGAACATGCTGAAGAAATTGTAAACACATGTAAAAAGATAACAGATGAATGACAGAATCCTAGAAATCAAATGACACTGGAAGCACATAACAGTAGATTTGAACAGGTGGAGAAAAGAATTAGTGATGTGGAAGACAGTATATCTGAAATCAAACAGATAGTAGAACAGATAGATAAAAAGATAGAAAAAATCCAGCTGGGACTTAGGGATTTGAATGACAACACAAAATGCACAAACATATGCATTATAGGCATCCCAGAGGGAAAAGAGAATGGAAAGGTGACAGAAGAAATGTTGGAGGAAATAATGGTTGAAAACTTCCCAACCCTGTTGAAGGAGATGGATGTACATGTCCAGGAAGTGCAGTGCACCCCAAACAGTATAAATCCCAACAGGCCTACTCCAAGACATATACTTGTCAAAATTTACAAGGCTCAAGACAAATAGAAAATACTGAAAACAGCAAGAGAAAAGAGAATAATCACATACAAGGGAAGTTCAATAAGATTAAGTGCTGATCTCTCATCTGAAACCATGGAGGCAAGAAGGTAGTGGCATGACATAGTTAAGGTACTAAAAGGAAAAAAACATCCAGCCAAGAATTCTCTATCCAGCAAAACTGGCATTCAGAAATGATGGAGAGTTCAAAATATTCACAGGTAAATAGAAATTAAGAGAGTACGCCAATAAGAAACCTGCACTTCAAGAAATACTAAAGGAAGTTCTGCAGGTTGAAAGGAAAAAACAGGAGAGAGAGAGAGTTGGAGGAGAGTGTAAGAAAAACTAAAAAGACAAAAAGAGAAATAAAAACAACATATGACATACATAAACCCAAAGAAAATATGGCTAATGTAAGTGATTCCTTGAGAGTGATAACACAGACTGTTAATGGATTGAACTCACCAGTCAAGAG
>JAQZBX010110504.1:0-10365 GCA_029593785.1 Cabassous unicinctus
AATTAAAAACTAAAAAGTAAACACAGATGAATAAATATATACATTTCTCCATTAAATGTAATGGATACATATAAATTTTTTTTTTTTTTGGATCAAACAATATGTTACACAATATATTTGGTTCATAGTAACACATTCATACAGTATTTGTCCTTTTGTGTCTGGCTTGCTTCACTCAGCATAATATCCTCCAGGTTCATCCATGTTGCCATATGCTTTACAACTTCATTTCTTCTTACAGCTGCATAATATTCCATCTTGTGAATAGACCACAGTTTGTTTATCCATTCATCTGTTGATGGACACCTGGGTTGTTTCCAGCTTTTGGCAATGGTGAATAATGTTGCTATGAACATTGGTGTGCAGATGTCTGTTCGTGTCACTGCTCTCAGTTCTTCTGGGTATACACCCAGTAGTGGTATTGCAGGGTCATGTGGCAAGTCTCTATTCAACTTCTTTAGGAACTGCCAAACAGTCCTCCATAGTGGTTGTACCATTTTGTATTCCCACCAACAGTGAAGAAGTGTTCCTATCTCTCCACATCCTCTCCAACACTTGTAGTTCTCTGTCTTTTTAATAGTGGCCATTCTGATAGGTGTAAAATGATATCTTATTGTAGTTTTGATTTGCATTTCCCTAATCATAAGTGATGATGAGAAATTCTTCATGTGTTTTTTTGCCATTTGTATTTCATCTTTGGAGAAATGTCTATTCAAGTCTTTCGCCCATTTTTTAATTAGGTCATTTGTCTTTTTATTGTTGAGTTGTAACATCTCTTTATATATCCTGGATATTAAACCCTTATCAGATATGTGATTTCCAAATATTTTTTCCCATTGAGTTGGCTGCCTTTTCACCCTTCTGACAAAGTCCTGTGAGGTGCAAAAGTGTTTAATTTTGAGGAGTTCCCATTTACTTATTTTTACTTTTCTTGCACATGCTTTGGGTGTAAGGTCCAAGAAACCACCACCTACTACAAGGTCTTGAAGATGTTTCCCTACATTTTCTTCTAGTAATTCTATGGTCCTGGCTTTTATATTTAGATCTTTGATCCATTTTGAGTTGATTCTTTATGAGGCAAAAATTCGTATACCAAAATTTGTCATATTAAAGTGCATGATTCAGTGGCTTTTAATATATTATCAGTGTTGTACATCCTCCACTATCTGCTTCCATAACATTTTCTGTACCCGCCACCCAAAGAAACCCTATACACATTTAACACTCACACCCTATTTCTCCCTCTACTCATTTTCTAGAAACCACTCATCTGATTTATGTCTCTACAGATTTTCCTATTCTGGATATTTCATGTAAATCAATTAATCCAATATGTTACCTTTTGTTCTGGATTCTTTCACTTACCATAATGTTATCAAAGTTCATTCATGTTGTAGCATGTATCACTACTTCATTCCTTTTTATGGACAAATAATATTCCTAAGAATGGATATACCACATTTGTTTATCTATTTGCCAGCTGAAGAATATTTGGCTAATTTCTGGATTATGTCTTTTTCTTGCTGATTTTTAGGAATTCTTTATATTTTCTGGATATGACCATCATATATATTGCAAATATCTTCTACTACTCTGCTGTTGGCTGACACTTTCATTCTCTTAATGGTAGGTTATAATGAACATAAGTTCTTAATTTTAAGGTAGACCAATCCCAAGTTCATGAAAATATATTAATATTCTCTATTTTATGTTTTCATATTGAATCCATAATCCACCTAGCATTGATTTTATTATATAAGGGAGGAATCACATAGATACCCAATTGATTAGGCACCATTTACTGAAAAGACCATCCTTTCCCTACCATTATCTTAAAGCAAATGAATGTGAATGTTAGCCATATTCTTTATAACCCATTCCAATAAATATTTTAATTCCCATGACTCTGCTGAAATACTTCCTGCTAAGTTCCCCACCAACAAATTTTCATTGCCAAGATCAGTGTTTTGCCAGTCCTCACTCTACCTGCCTTTTCAGCAGCATTTGATATAGGTGATCAGTCCCTTTGCTTCCTGTATAACCATATTCTTCCAGTTATTTTGTTACCTGTCTGATCACTGTCTTCCATTCCCCTTAAAGCATCCTCCTCTTCTTTCTTCCTATCTTGTAAATGTTGGAATATCCCAGAACTGAGGCCCTAGAAGGCCCACTTCTCAATCTACATATTTTCTTTAGGCTTAAATATCAGCCATTCCCTCCTAAGCCTTAAATTTAAACCTATAACTTTTATCTTACTCCTGAGCTCCACATTAACACATCTAACAACCTACTTGGAATCTTCAAGTAAATATGCAATAAGTATTTGAACCATAACCCATCTAAAGAGAATTATTTATTTCTTCATATACTCATTCAGTCTCCAATTTAACTCATCTCAGTAAATGCAAACATCTTTTACAAGATGCTTAAGCCAAAAAGCTAGGTTTTCTTCTTATCAAATGTACGGTCCTTTGGTCATTATGGTCAACTCATTCTTTAATATGTTTTATGAATATGACCCTTTATCACCACTGTTACTACCACCATGGTGCTACTGCAGTAGCCCTCAAAATATTCACCTGCTCTTATTCTCATCCACCAAGCACATTATATCTAAATTACATCATATAACTCATGTTTTTAAACTTATTCTATTCCTGTGTGTGTGAACCTTTTGTAAATAAGACCTTTTGATGAGGTTACTTCATTAGCGTGTCATCCAACTGAATGAGGATGGATCTTAGTCTTATTACTAGAGTCCTTTATAAGCAGAATGAAATTCATACACATAGGCAGAAAGCCACAGGAGCTGCCAGAAGCTGGAAGAGAAACTAAAACAGACAAGACAGGGGGGCTTACATGAAAGAAAAGCTAACTATCATGGATTACCCTTAGTGAGACCCAGAATGCCACAGTCTTCTTGGAGATAGCATTACCTTGATAATGCCTTGAATTTAGAACTCTTAGACTTAAATCTGTGAACCAATGCATTCCTGTTGTTTAAGTGAACAGATTGCATGGTATGTTAGTTAGCAGGTTGGAAACTAAAGAACATGTTTAGCAGCATCTCTTGCTCTTACCCCAAAGTTTCCAGTTGCAGATGCCTCTCCTAGCCATCATGATGAAAATTGTCTCCAGAAAATGCTAAATGTTCCCTACTGTGCAACATTGGCCAGGATTAAGGACCCACCATTTAAAAATAATGTGAATTTTAATATTGTTAAATCTGGTATTATATATATGTCAGTAGCTCAATTTTATATGTAATGCTGTTTAAAATTTTATATAATTTCTCATATAAACTGAGACTTTAAAAATATTTATTTAATTATAATTATGAACTTTATATTTTATTTTCATTAACTTATGCTTTATATAATTTCATGGCATGGTGTATTATTAGATTTATAAAAATTTTTAATAGTAATATCTTCATGATGGATTGACATTCATCTTTCTACATATATTTTATTCTCTGATATAGCTTAGGTAACTTTAATTTCTTATTTTATTTTTTAGCTTTATCATCTATTCCTTCCTTTCTCTCTTTTTTATAAACAATTATTAATGTAAAATTGAAAGACTTCATTTAAGGAATGTTTATGAGAACAAGAGTTGTTAAAAATAAATAAAATGATATACAATTCTTTTAATGTGTTGTTGGATTCAAATATGAAACTTTTTTGAGGATTTTTGAATCTATATCCGTTAGAGAAATTTGTCTATAATTTTCTTTTCTCATATTTATCTGGTTTTGCTATTAGGGAGATATGTGGTATGAATTTGATGTTATTTGCTCCTGTTCATATTTTTGGAAGTGTTTGAGAAAGATTTGTATTAATTCTACTTTGAATGGTTGGTAGAATTCACATATGAAGCCATTAGGATTGGACTTTTCATTTTGGGGAGATTTTTGATGACTGTTTCAGTTACTTTACATGTGAATGGTATCTTGAGATCTTCTATTGCTTTTAGTGTCAGAGAAGGTTTTTCACATGTTTCTAGGAATTTGTCCATCTCATCTAGTTTGTTGGTACACAGTTGTTCATAGTATCCTTTTATGATCATTTTTAGTTTGATTGGGTCAGTGGTAATGTAACCAACTCTCATTTCTGATATTTAAAATGTGTGTCTTCTCTCTTTTCTCTTTGTCAGTCAAGCTAACTATTTGATGATTTTGTTCATCTTCTCAAAGAACCAAGCTTTGGTTTTGTAGATTTTGTCTACTTTTTTCTCAACTTCATTTATTTCTGTTCTGAAATTCCATAACTGGGACCTCCTCAAAGTGAAACCCTTTCGCACTTCAAAAGACTTTGACAAGAAAGTAAAAAGGCAGTCTACTGAATGGAATAATATATTTGGAAACCACATATCCAGTAAGGGTTTGATCTCCATATTGTATAAAGATATCATTCAACTCAATGAACAAAAGGAAAGTAACCCAAATAAAAAAGGGCAAAGACTTGAATAAACATTTTTTTCCAAAGGAAATACAAATGGCCAAATATCACATGAAAAAAAATGTTAAAAATCACAAGCTATCAGGGAAATGCAGATCAAAACTCGAATGGGATATCATTTCAAACCATATAGAATGACCACTACGAAAAAGTTAGTATGCTAACTGATATTTGCATACTGATGTTCATAGAAGCATTTTTCACAATTGTTGAAAAATGTAAATAAACCAAAGGTCCATCAACTGATGAATGGAAGAGGATAATCAAAATGTGTTATATACATACCTTGGAAAACAATTCAGTTGTAAGAAGAAATGTGGCAACATGGGTGAACCTTATGGACATTATATTGAGTGAAAAACACCAGATGCAAAACAATATATGTGTTATGGTCTCACTAAAATGAACTAAATATGATGAGTCTACTTATGGAAGTAAACTCTGGAATAGAATGGGAGCGGTTGCTTACTGTATGTATACTTTTTTTTTAGCAAATCAATTTTATTGATATCTTTTAATAAAGCATAGGGAAATGGCCGGCTCAAGCAATTGACCTCCCATTTACCTTATGAAGGACCTGGGTTCCATCCCCAGGACCTCCTGGGGAAAAAAAAGGCATCCCAAACCTGCACAGCAAGGCACAGGCCCCTGTGCGGCAAAGCTATGCACCAAAAAGACAGTGAAGCAACCATATTGAAATAAATAAATATATGTAAATATTTTAAAAAAATAAAAATAATATAAAGCATAGATCCATCCAAAGTGTACCAATGGTATTCAGTATAATCACATATTTGGGAATTCATCACTTCAATCATTTTTAGAGCATTTTCAATATTCCAATAATAATAATAATAAACAAAAAATCCCATCACCTTTCAATCTCTTTATGCTTCCCCTGGCATACATAACTGGTATTCTGTTTCTTTCTTTCTAGTTTATTTATATATTTATATACAGTAAAAACAGATGTATATATGCAATATCAACCATATTCGTATTTTACATAAGATTTCACTATGTTATAAAATCCTATTTTACGTTTTTAAATTTTTCTTCTAGTAATATACGTGACCTTAGACTTGTCCTTTCAACCACTATCATACCCATATAATAGCTCTGCTAGTTACAAACACTTTGTGCTTTCACAATTTCTATTAATTTTCAAACATTTACAGAAAACCTTTTTACCAATTCTGCACAGGTTAACCCTCAGATTTCCAATCTCTAACCTCATTCTATTTTCTGATGACCTATTTGTATTGATAACTCTATGAGTTTATACAATATAATTAGTTCATGTGGCAGTTTGGCATTGGTTATGAATTCCAAAAATAGATATTGGATTATGTTTATAAACTGATCTATACCTGGGTATGATTAAATTATGATTACTTTGATTAGGCCATGTCAGTAGGATGTTGAGTTGCCACCATTTTGGTGAGTGGGGACTCATAGATGAAACTGCATGGCTGGGCAGAGGAGTGAGTTGGAGTTTTGATGCTGGAGTTTTGAGCTGGAGCCTGGGAAAGTAAGCACACAGGGGAGCAGATCAGTGAGACCAGAGAGAATTGAGCCCTGGGGAAAGAGTGAGAGCTGGTCACCTGATACTCTGCAGCTGGCTTTGTGTAGAGAGCAGGACAGCTGAGCCTGGAAAGAAACAAGCCCCAGGAAAAGAGGAACCCAGGAAACCTGAACTCTTGGCAGATGTTGGCAGCCATCTTGCTCCAACATGTGGCAACAGACATTGGTGAGGGAAATAACTTACGCTTTATGGCCTGGTAACTGTGGGCTTCTACCCCAAATAAATACCCTTTATAAAAGCCAATAGATTTCTGGTATATTGTATCTGCACTCCTTTGGCTAACTAATACAGTTCATAATATTACAATCAAAATATTATTTGTCCTTTTGTGTCTGGCTTGCTTCACTCAACATAATATCCTCCAGGTTCATCCATGTTGTCATATGCTTCATGACTTCATTTCTTCTTACTGCTGCATAATAGTCCATCATGTGTATATACCACAATTTGTTTATCCATTCATTGGTTGATAGACACCTGGGTTGTTTCCTTCTTTTGAATATCATGAATAACAACTCTACAAACATCAGTGTTTACATGTTGGTTCATGTCACTGCTCTCATTTCTTCTGGGTATATACCTAGTAATAGTATTGCCATGTCACATGGTCTATATTAAATTTCCTTAGGAAATGCCAAACAGTCCTACACAGTGCCTGTACCATTCTACATTCCCACCAACATTGAAGAAGCATTCCTTTTATCCACATCCTCTCCAACACATAGTGTTCTAACTTTTCAATATTTTCCATTCAAATAGGTGTGAAATATTATCTCATAGCTTTGATTTTCATTTCCCTAATCTCTAGGGATATTGAGAATTTTGCATGTGTTTCTTTGCTATTTTTATTTTTTCTCTGGACCATGTCTTTTCAAGCCTTTTGCCCATTTTTTAATCAGGTAGTTTATCTTTTTATTGTTGATTTGTATGATGTCTTTTTATTCCAAGGTTATTAAATCCTTATTGGATATGTTATTACAAATAGTTTTCCCATTGAGTAGGCTGCATTTTCACCCTTTTGACAAAGTCCTTTGTGGTGCAAATGTGTTTAATTTTGAGGAGGTCCCATTTATCTTTTTTTTTTCCCCTCACAATTTAGGTATAAGGTTTAAGAAACTACCATTTACCAAAAGTTCTTTATGTTTCCCCACATTTTCATCTAGTAATTTTAAGTTTTGCAATTTTATGAAGTGTGAGATAGGGGTCCTCTTTCTTTTTTTTAGATATGACTATCCAGTTCTCCCAGCACCATTTGTTAAATAGAATGTTCTGGCTCTGCTTGGATGGCTTGATCATGTTGTCAAAAATCACTTGACTGTAGATGTGAAGGTTTATTTCTGAGTTCTTGACTCTGTTCCATTGGTCAGATTGTCTGTCTTTATGCCAGTGTCATGCTGTATTTGCCACTGTAGTAAGAAATATGCTTGAAAGTCAGGAAGTGTTAATCTTCCAACTTGATTCTTCTTTTTAAAGACTTTTTTTGGTTTTTCAAGGCCCTGTACCCTTCCAAATAAATTTGATAATTGGTTTTACCATTTATTCCAAGAAGGCTTTTGGGAAATTTAATGGATTTCATTGAATGTGTAATAGTTTGGGTAAAATTGCCACCTTAACAATATTTAGTCTTCCAATCCATGAACACAGAATGCCCTTCCATTTATTTAAGTCTTCCTGGGTTTCTTTTAGCAATGATTTTTAGTTTTCTGAATAGAGTTCATTTATGTCCTTAGTTAAGTTTATAACTAAATAATTATTTTTGTCACTATTGTAAATAGAATTTTTTTCTGATTTATTCCTCAGATTGCACATCAGTAGCATAGAGACACAGTTTTGACTTTTGTGCCTTATACTAGTATCATGCCACTTTGCTGAACTTGTCTATTAATTTTAGTTGTTTTTTATTGATTTTTCAGGATTTTATAGTTATAGTATCAAATCATCAGGAAATAGTGAAAGTTTAACTTCTTCGTCTTCTATTTGTGTGGATTTTACATTTTTCTCTATCCTAATTACTCTATCTTGGAATTCTAGCACAATATTGAATAACAATGGTGACAATGGGCATCCTTTACTTGTTCCTTATCTCAGCAGGAAAGCTTACAGGTTTTTGCCTTTGAGTACAATGCTTGCTGTATATTTTTAATATAGGCACTTCACCATATTGAGAAAGCTTCCGTGTATTCCTATTTTTTGGAGAGTTTTTTCCAAGAAAGGGTGCTGTATTTTGAAAATGTCTTTTCTGTTTCAATCAAGTGTATCATGTGATTTTTCCTTTTCAGTTTATCAATATGTTTTATTATACTAATTGATTTTCTTGTGTTGAACCACTGTTGCATACTTAGGATAAAACTCACTTGATTGTGTTGTATAATTCTTTTCATGTGCTTTTGGATTCTGTTTGCAAGTATTCTGCTGAGGATTTTGACATCCATATTCATTAGGGAATATTTGTCTGTAATTTACTTTTTACATATTATCTTTAGGTGGTTTTGTTATTACGGTGGTGTTGGCTTCATAAAATGAGTTTGGTAGTGTTCTTTCCTGTTAACATTTTTGCAAGTACTTGAGCAAGATTTGATTTAGATCATCTTTGAATGATTGGTAGAATTCCCCTGTGAAGCCATCTGGGGTTGGGCTTTTCAACTTTTGGAAGTTTTTGATGACTGTTTCAATCTCTTCACTTGTGATTGGTTTGTAGAGGCCTTCTATTTCTTCTATGGTCAGTGTAGGTGGTTCATGTGTTTCTAGGAATTTGTGCATCTTGTATACATTTTCTAGTTTTTTGACATATAGTTGTTCATAGTATCCTCTTATGACTTTTCATTTTTTCAGGGTCAAAGGTAATGGCCCCCCCTCTCATTTCTGATTTTATTTATTTTTGCCTTCTTTCTTTTTTTCTTTTCAGTCTACCTAAAGTTTTGTTGATTTTCTTGATCTCAAAGAACAAAATTTGGTTTTGTTCATTCTCTCTATTTTTTGTGTGTGTATTCTCAATTTCACTTATTTCTGCTCTGAACTTTACTATTTCTTACCTTTGGCTTTAATTGTGACTAATTTGATGTTTTGTGTTTTTGTTGTTGTTGTTCATTTGTTTGTTTTTTTCCTAGATCATCCAGGTGTGCAATTACATCTTCAATTTAAGCTCTTTCATTTTTTTTAAATGTAAGCATTGAGGGCTGTAAATTCCCCTCAGCAATGGCTTTGTGGTGTTCAAAGGTATTGATATGTTATATTCTCATTTTCATTCATATTAAGACACTTGCTGAATTCTATTTCAATTTCTTCTTTTACCACTGATTATTTGAGTGCCTTGTGTAATCCCCAAATATTTTGAATTTTTCCAATTTTCCATCCATTTAATGTTTTCTAGCCTCAGTCCATTATAACTAGAGAAAATGTTTTGTATAATTTCAAAGTTAAATTTATTGGGTCTTGTCCTGTGACCCAACATATGGTCTATCCTCCTTTTGAAGGAAAGTTTTGCGAGATAGAAAATTCTTGGAACACAGTTTTTTTCTTTCAGTACCTTAAATATATCATATCACTTTCTTCTTGCCTCCATGGTTTCTGATAAGGGTTGCCACTTAATCTTATCAACATTCCCTTGTATGTGATGCTTTTATTTTCTCTTGCTGCTTTCAGAATCCCCCCTTTATATCTGATATTTGTCATTCAAATAGTCAGTGTCTCAGGGTAGGTCTATTCAGATTTATTCTGTTTGGGGTGTGTTGTCCTTCTTGGATATTGATATTTATGTCTTTCATATGGGTTGGAAATTTCTCAGTTATGATTTCCTCAAATATTCTTTCTGCCCATTTCCACTTGCTTTTTCTGGGACACCAGTAATGCTTATTCTTATGTGTTTTGTGTTGTCATTCTAACCCCTGAAACCCTGTTTCATTTTCTCCATTCCTTCTCTATTTGTTCTTTTGTCTTTTCCAGTTCAGATGCTCTGCCTTGAAATCACTATTTCTGTCTCAAGCAATTCAAATCTACTGTTACGTGCCTCTAATGTATTTTTAACCTCATTCATGTGTTTTTCATTCTCATAAGCTCTGTTATTTTTCTTTTTAGTCTTTCAAATTGTTCTTTTTGCTCACCCATTGTCTTCTTTTTTTTTTAAAGAAAAGAATTTATTGGTTTGCTTCATAAACTAAAAAATGTGGTAACCATAAATCCAATCTTCCCATTCAAGGAGTTGCAAAACAAAGTTTAAGCAGAAACTTTTCATTGCTTAGGTTTATTTTTAAAAATCTTAAATTTACTAAAAGGGGATATTTAAAAAAAACATCCAAAATGTTAAGAAGACATAAACTTTAT
>JAQZBX010110505.1:0-10384 GCA_029593785.1 Cabassous unicinctus
AAAAGCCTTTGTTGGGTATGTCCATATTCTTGTCTTCTTCATTGTGTTCTTTTTATCCTCTTCCTTTGGATGGACCATCATTTCCTGTTTCTTTTGTTTGTCTTGTACTCTTTTGTTGCACACTGTACATTTTATTTATTTTTTAAATGGGATTTTTAAAAGATTTGTTCTATTTATTTATTTATCCCCACCTCCTCATTGTTTTGCACTTGCTGTGTGCTGTGTCTTTAGGAGGCACACAGCAAGTGTGCCTGAACTGAACCTGGGACTTCCGATATGGGAGGAAGGCACCCAATCACTTGAGCCACCTCTGTTTCCTGCTCTGTTGTTCTCTCATTATGTTTTTTCTTCTTGTGTCTCTTGTTGGGTCATCCTGCTGTGTCAGCTCGCTGTCTTGCTCGTTTTCTTTAGGAGGCACTGGGAACCTCTGCTTTGTTGTGTCTCTCATTATGCTCTTCTTCTTGTGTCTCTTGTTGCATCATCTTGCTGTGTGAGCTGTCTTCTTTAGGAGGCACCAGGAACTGAACCACGGACCTCCTATGTGGTAGGCAGGAGCTCAGCTGCCTGAGCCACATCCACTTCCCTGTATATTTTAATTTTTTAAAATATTACCTCTGGGCTTTATTCTCTGGGATGTATGTTTCCTGATTTTGTAACCTGTTGGTGATAAGGCAGAGATCTTCCTGAGCTTCACTCCTCTTATCAGGAAGATCTGTCCAAGGCAAATGCACTGTACAGGGTTTTCTGTCTCACTGGTCCTCTGTATTGTCCTGGGCTTTTCCTTGTTGTTATTTTGGAATTTCCATTTATAGGAGTTTGGCTTCTCTTCTGCTTCCCAGGGGACAAACCTCCCTCTCCCAGGTGTCTGAAGCTGGCAGGCCTTTGTCCCAGATCGTCCATCTCTATGTTTTACACTCCTTTCATTGTCTCATTGGCAGCTTTTGCCTGGAGAGGAAATTCTGGGAGGATGGTCACCCTGCAGAGGACTTCCCCAATTCAGTCTTTCCCAGCCAAAACAGCACCAGGGACCCATGAAGAGGGTGCAACTGGCTTCAAAGTGCTCTATGGAAGGGGTGAGGAAGGGTGTCAAAAACTTTTCCAATGGCTCCCAAAGCTGATCTTTCCTGGTCTGTCCAAGAAATGCAGGCCTTCAGCTAAACTTTCCCTGGCATCCCCAAGGAAACCCTGCATCTTTAAATCTCCACCCCTTCTGTCCCAGTCAAGGGAGGGTGAAATAATGGCTGCCACCACCTTTGTCTGGGGTGGGCTGAAACAATAGCTGCCCTCAGAGCTGGAACTGAGCGATCTGAACTCGCTAATAAAAAGTCGTGATTAGTGATCAGCCATGCATAGCCCTGGCACCAATAATCTCTTTCTGTCAGCAACAGCTAGCCAGGGATTGGACCCTGTGGCGGCCTACTGTGAGGGTAGAGGGTGGGCACCAGCAGCCGCTGTGCAGAGAAAGTATTTTAGAGTTCTTTATTGTAATTTATCAGCCTCTTCCTCCTGCTTTTCCATGGATGCTGTATAGTGTTCTTCTGGCCTATGGAGTTTCAAAATAGTTGTTCCAGATAGCTTCTGCCTGTTTAATAGTTGTCTTGGTGGAAGGACTGTGTCCTGGAGCTCCCTTCTCTGCCATCTTCCCTCAAAGGTTTTACTAACCTTTTAAAAATGGAATAAATGGACCTGCTCAGCTTCTCCTGACATATTAACCCATAGTTGATTTACTGTAGCAGTTTGATATTGTTTATGAATTCCAAAAATAGATATTAGATTATGTTTGTGAACTGGTCTGTTTCTCTGGGCATATTAGATTGTATTGGATTCAGAGGCTTAATTTTTACTTGACTGAGTTTTGATTAGGGCTTTGATTGGGCCATGTTAGTGGGACGTCAAGTCTGCGGGAACTCACAGAAAAACCTACACAGCAGAGGAGTTGGTTGGAGTTTTGATCCTGGAGCCCAGGAAGTAAGCACACAGAGAAGCAGATACGTGAGGAAAGACAGAAGGCTCCATTAGACACTGCAAAGGCTCTGGGAAGTGAGACGAGCTGTTCACCTGATGGTTTACAGCTGGCCTTGTGGAGGGAGCAGAGTAGCTGAGCCTGGAGAAAAACGACCCCGGGAGAGAGGACAAGACATGTCCCAGCCTGTGGCTGAGATTGGAATAAGCTAGGACCACAGAGCCTTGGGAGGAGGAGGAAGACTGAACCCTTGCAGATGTTGCCTGTCATCATGCGTCAACATGAAGCAACAGACTTTAGTAAGGGAAGAAACTTATGCTTTCTGGCCTGGTAACTGTAAGCTTCTACACTAAATAAATACCCTTTATTAAAAAAAACCAACCAATTTCTGGTATTTTGCATCAGTACCCCTTTGGCTGACTAATACATTTACCATTTGAAGAGTTTTCATGTATTTCATGGTCAATAGTGAAAAATTACTGTAGGTCAGGTGAGATGGGGGATATGTGTATGAGGGAGAGAGACAGAAAGAATGACAAGAGAAAAATAAGAATTGCATCTAGACATTAGCTGGAAATATCTATAGAATACATGGCTAGTAAATTAATTGATTAGCTTTCTAGCTTTTATTTTTACTTTACTGACAAAGGTAATTTCTTCTTGATTATAGGCCTTAGTAATTGTAAATGTTCAACTTTTCACAGTGTGAAGGTGTTTAAAAATATTTTTATATAATGATATTTATCAAAATACAAGACTTCAATTAGACTAATAATATACCTAAAGACTACAGGAATATACGAATGCACATCAATTTTTTTCTCTAGCTATTCTATTCATCTAAGAATGCTTATAATTTCTTAATTTCATAAGTCAGTTGTCATTATAATTTGTACATTAAATTTACTATCAAACTCTCATTTGACTTTTGACTAAAAGAATGAAATACCTTTGTATTTATCTGGCTCAGAGCACAAGCTTTAACTTGAAGTTTCACAAAGTTATCCTTTGTAACAGGAAGATTTTCCTAGAACCAAATGATAATAATATTCCTGTGAGAACATGATTTTATATTGTGAAAATTTCATACATAACAACAAAATCAAATAGAACCCAAATCTTGTTGCTAAATTTAAAAAGCTGCAAGAATTATCCAAGAGTATATAAACAAAAGAGAAAAAAGGGAATTTAAGGATAAAATTTTATAAAGCTTTAGTGTACACATTTTGTAAAGCAATCAGTTTCTGACATGGATAAATGTGTGGACAATAAATGTAGGAGAAGAAAGTAGAGCAACAAATACAATACTTTATTTCAACCTAAGTAATCTCAAAGCCTCAGACTTTCATACTTACATCCTACATATATACATAACATACAGTCTTTACTGCTTTTGGAATTTTATTAATCCTGAAAATGAAGTTCTTTAGTGTCACTTGTTTACTTCTTCCTCATTTAATATCTGTTTTGGACAGTTCAGCACGTCCCATGGGGTTCTGGGGTCAAAATATAAACTGAACTTAATGGAACTTAATTACGCCTCATATTCCACAACTTGAACTAACTTCAAAGGCAAAAAATATAAGAGGCTCAGGCATTCAACACCAGCCACCCATATTATTAAATGTAATATCACTCCCTGAACCATAACCTGGCACCAATAATTAAACTACTCTCCTCAATCCCTGATATCTTCCAAATTAAGATAAAAAGCTGGCCAAGAATAGCTATGTGCATACATTCTCATGTCCTGTCAAAGGGATCATGTTCAGTTATCACTGTGTTTTATTCACCATGAACACAATATTCTAGGAGTATCTCTTTTTAAATCTCTGATTTGATAATATTTGGTGATATGAAAATATTCAATAATAATGATGAATTTGTGAATTTCACTCATGATTGTGTGAACCTGGAAATGATTCTTTCTGAAAGCTAATCAAATCTCTTGGACTATTATCCTGACCCAGTGGTAGAAGCCAAATTGTTTAAAATTTAGACGGACCCCAAATGATTTTAGGAGTAGTGAAAGACAACATAAAGAAAAAACTGGATTGTATTTTTGATCCAGGAATTCTTATTACTATGATAAAACACTGATTTACATAGAACACTTAGTTTTTGTCCCTAAATTTACAGTGGAATGATTTTGGCTTGCCACACATCTTTCAAATCATCACCCATATATGAAAATTCTACTATCCTTGCTTAAAGTGGTCATAACACTAGATAGAGATCATTTGATGCTTACTGAATGACTTAAGGTTGCAAAGCTCAAAAAACAGTATGGAAACAGTGCTTTGCCACCTTCTCATATTTGACAATATGCGATAACTCATTTTATTGTGATGTTCAGAATATGTTGTAAAATTAAAAGTTGGTTTACAACACATAAGAAAGATCATTTAGAATACAGTTGCTCTATTTTTCTAATACATTTCTTGCCACCACCACTACCACCTGAGGAATCAAAAAAACTCTTTTGTAGCAACTCCTTTCAAAATGTAATTATACTACAATACAGACCACCATTTTCACATAAAGATTAAAGTAAAATAATTAGAAGAGTTTCATTTAAATAATTTTTGGTCATTTAGTTCTATTTCTATTCAAAATAAATTAAAACAGATCATTTAAAATTGGGTTTATTAAATATGGAAAATACACTATCTTCTTCCATAAAAGAAGATATGAGTAAACAATTTTTCTTACCCTTTCTTGAAATACAAAAGTTATTTCTTCATTTGTGGAAGTCTGTTGAAAATATAAGCCTTTCATAGTTGCCTACAAAAAGAAAGAATGTAAGTGAAATAAACAAAAAATATCTTGTAGACCAAATGAAAACAAAACGGGAGAAAATGACAACTATAAACAGACATAACAAATTTAGGAAATAATTCTTTCTTGAAAGGGATTAAATATGAACATGCAACAATCTCTGTGTGTACGTTACTCAGAATGGGCTTATCGTTCAACTGTACAAAGGTGAGTGTATGCCTAATTTCACTTTCCAATTCAGTAAAATATATTAGATACACTTAATGGAAGTATTTCAAACTGTATCCTGTGAGCTTCTTAAAGCATCTCTTAAGAGTTCCATGGTCGTTTCTTTAATTTTTACAGCAATCCTACAGCAAGACTATTATTTTGAATGTAAATTTTATAGACGTGCACCCCGATTAGAAAGCACACCACCAGAACTAAAGAAGTCTCCTTTGCCCTCCTCTAGTCATTACCTCCACCTACAAATGATACCCAAATCCTGGCTTTCAACAGCATTGGTTAGTTTTGTCTGTTGTTGAACTTTATATAAATGAAATCATGTTCTTTTACAGCTGGTGTCTTTCACTCAATATTATGTTTGTGTGTTTTTATCCACATTGTTACTTGTAACTGTAGTTCATTCATTTTCATTGCTCTACAGTATTCCACTGTAGATGGACATTTGAGTTGTCTTCAGTTCAGGGCTTTTACAAATTGTCCTGTTAAGAACACTCTCATACATGCTTTTATGAGGAAACTGAGTTTAGAGAGGTTAAGGCACATACTTAGGATCTCACAGCACCAGCTGGGCCAGAGCTGGGACACAAACCAGGTAATGTTGACTCTTAACCATTATATTTAACAGTTCCCTAAGAAGATGTTACTATTAGGTATCTTGCATTAAAAATTAGAATCCCACATCCTTTAGTCAAGGATTAATTAATTATTAAATACTTGTTCATAGAGCTGGCTACATAATTTGCAGGGCCCAGGGCAAAATGAAAATGTGGGGAACTGTATTTAAAAATTATTAAAATTTCAAGACGGCAATAGCAAAGCCTTAAATCAGATGTGGGTCCCTTCTGAGTGTGGGGCCTGGTGAGACTGCACAGGTCGCACACCCATGCAGTTGGCCTTGCACGCTGAATCTTTGTTTATATAATGAATCTATATGAAGGGTTTTCACTGAAAAGAGCTGAGCCATGGTTAGGACGTGATAATCAAATGATGGAACTAACAGAAATGAATACACAATCAAGACATATAAGGAAATTATGTATGTAACAACATTTATCAACAAAGTATATAAAAACAGGGTGAGCAAGATCAAATGATTAAACTACTTCAGGCACTTACTATACTAACTAACCCTTTGGTTACAGAAGGGCTTTGTGTGTGTGTATATACGTGTTTATGTGTGTATCTGGTGGGAAGGGGCTTGAAGGCAAAGGAGGGGAAGAATGTAAGCATAGCTATAGCAGCTATGTATTCCATACAACATGAAATCTAACCTTTTTTGCCTAGCTTTCAAGGCTCTCTAAAATGCATACACACACACACACACACACACACACAAAGGAAAAATAAAATGCATACCCACCCTTCCTATTCTACTTTACTCCCCTCCACAATTTTCTAATTCCCCCCCACAGTATGATTTCACACCATAGGGTCACCCTTGGCTCAGGGCTTCCAGTCAGTGCTTGTTCTTGGAGAGTGTGCTCTATTTACTCTATAGATACTGCTAAGTATATGTATTAGTCAGCCAAAGGGGTGCTGATGCAAAATACCATAAATTGGTTGGTCTTTGTAGCCGTTTGGCAGTTTGATGTAATTATGAATCCCAAAAATGTATATTGGATTATGCTTGTAAACTGGTCTGCTGTAAGTTTACTTTATAAAGTAAACTGCTGGTTTACTTTTTAAAGACTGTATTAGTCAGCCAAAGGGGTGCTTTATAAAGGGTATTTATTTGGGGTAGAAGTCCACAGTTACCAGGCCATAAAGTAAGTTTCTTCCCTCACCAGTCCATTGCCACGTGTTGGAGCAAGACAGCTGCCAACATTTGCCAGGGTTCAGGCTTCTTGGGTTCCTCTCTTCCTGGGGCTCCATTTCTCTCCGGGCTCAGCTCCTCTGTTTCCTCCACAAGGTCAGCTGTAGACTATGAGGCTCCCTAGGCTTTGTCTCTCTCCACAAGGCCAGCTGTAGACTCTCAGGCGAATGGCTCATGTCTTTTCCCGGGGCCTTCTCTCCTTCCTCACGACCAAGCTCTCTTACTTCCTGGGGCTCCAGCTCAAGACTCCAACATCAGAACTACTACAACTCTTTACTTTGCCATGCCTTTTATATTTGATTCCCCACCCACCAAGAGGTGGGGCTCAACACCCTACTGACGTGGCCCAATCAACACCCTGATCATAACTTAATCATGCCCAGATTTAACAGACCAGTTTACAAGCATAATACAATATCTATTTTGGAATTCATAACTATATCAAACTGCCAAACTGCTACAGTATATAAAGCTCAAGTACTATCTCCTCCTGGAAATCATACCCAGTGATAGCCAATCTATCCCATCTGTGCCATGCCTCTGTACCTCATTACATATAAATATATAAAACTTTACTTTATTCACTTACTTAGTAGTGCGCCTCCCCAGGTATTACTTAGGAAAACCAACACCCATTATTATTAAATAAATCCCTGCTCCTACTCAGCCTGGAGCTACTAGCATTGCCTTTTCAAGAAGTGTAATAATCACATATCAACATCTTGATTTCAAAGTATCTGCCTTTGTGACCCTGGGAACCACTGTTTTCTCTGCCCATTGCATATTTTTTTTTTTAAAGGAGGTACCAGAGATTGAACCCAGGACCTCATACATGAGAAGCAGGTGCTCATCCACTAAGCTACATCCGCTCCCCAATGAGTTTGTTTTGTTTTTAGAAGGTACTGGCGATGGAAGCCGGGACCTTGTACACAGGAAGCAGGCGCTCAACCACTTGAGCTATATCCGCTCCCGGCAACTGCATCTTAATACAAATGGCATGTCTGTTTGATCAGCAGTCACATGGACCTCATGTTGTGCTCCAATTTCAAAGATCTGGAAGATAACTACTTGTTATCACAGTCCTCTAAAACAAATATAAATATTTGGTATATATATGACAATATTTTAAGTTACATCATCCTAAAAAGTTCCTCTAAATAGGTGAAATTCAGCGTGGCTAGGCGGAGAAAAGGTATGTTTTGTTGGTTCAATAAAGAACTGTGTGGGAATAAAAATACCCTCAGTTACAAAATGAAGAATGTTTTTATAAAAGTGGCCAGAATTAAATTGAGGAAATATTAATTACGTGTTTTGCAAATCCGTAACAGGAACACTGAGTTCCTAACACTAAGAAAATGGTAGAATGGATAGCATTCAAGACCCACATGGTTTTTTAGGCACTGGACCAGATTAAATGGAACACTAAGTTTAATAAAATTTTTATTGAATACAGTACAGAAATATTTTCACACAGGAAATAAAATAACTGAAATCTTATAAAAATACCAATGTAAATATAAAATATATCATACTTACAACATTCTAAGAATGATGATCATGTAGCTTCTAAGTTAGATGTTCTATAAACTTTGCTATATCAAAAAAGCACTATATAAAATTTATAAAAATATAAACCTGTTTAAAAATGTAAGATGACATGCTCTATGAAAAGCATAAAAATTTTATATTTTCACAGGTACATCAGATTTAAAAAATATTTGACTTAAGTCACAAATTGAGGATATGTTTGTAATACTTTTAAATCTTATGATGGCCACACATTTTAATCCTACTTAAAAAAAACCTGGAGAAACAATAATTAAGACACACACTTTTTTCTTTTTTTTTTTTTTAGGTACCAGGGCCGGGATTGAACCTGGAACCTCATATGTGGGAAGCTGGCACTCAATCACTAAGCCACTTCGGCTGAGTTGCTTTTCTCATTTCTTTGTTTGTTGTTTGTTTTCAGGAGGCACCGGGAACCGAACCTGGGACCTCCCATGTGGGAGGTAGGCACTCAACCACTTGAGCCACATCCACTCCCAAGACACACCTATTTTAAATAATTTTGGTGTGAAGTAGAAAAGAGGACTTTGCATTAAATTAAGTATATGACTATAAATATCATTTCAAGAAAACATTTAATAGAGATAGCGGTCTATTTTAAGTGATTTCTCAAAAGTTAGAGAAAAAAAGTTCAAATGGTTTCATCTCAGTTATAACAGCAACATGAACTTCATTTGCTCTCCTGCTACACTCAATCCCCCAAAGAGCTCACCTATTAATAATTTGCAAATAAAACCTCTACAGTTCATTCCTTATTTATACTTTCAGACTAAAAGTGTCCTGAGTAGCAGATCAACCTCAAATTCAATAGACATATAACTGGATTCATCTTTTCTCTGAATAAGATTTGGCTCTTTCCAATCTTCAGTCACCAAGGATATCTTAGATTCAGTCATACTGCCTTCCTCTTCATTAAGTAATCAATCATAAAACTTCTTTTTCCTTTATACTGTCCTGGCTCATCTGCTCATTTTCAAATGGCCATCCCCTCATAACAGATGTGCTAATATCTCAATGCCTCAGTCCTAGGCTACAGCCACAGGCTGCTGAAAGGCTTTGATTCTCTCCCTGGTCCAATTTGTTATCTTATGGCCAACTTAATTTTTGAAGGTCCAAACTCTTTTTCTTATATATGCATATTTCTATTATTCTCCAACACAAAACTGTGCAACACTAAGGCCACTTTTGGTTCTGGATTCAGTTTTAATTTTCTTTCTTTTTATTTATTTATTTCTCCCTCCGCCCCCCCCCCCATTGTTTTTGTCCTCGCTGTCTGCTCTCTGTCCATTTGTTGTGTTGTTCTGTGTCTGCTTGTCTTCTCTTTTTAAAAAAGATTTATTCCCTCCCAGCCCCCATTGTTTTTGCGCTCACTGTCTGCTCTCTGTGCATTCCTCAGTGTTTGTCTTCTAAGTGGCACCGGGAACTGATCCCGGGACCTTCTGGAGTGGGAGAGAGGCGCCCAATCTCCTGCGCCACCCCAACTCCCTGGTCTGCTGCGTCTCTCACTGTCTCTCCTCTGTGTCTCTTTTTGTTGCATCATCTTGCTGTGCCAGCTCTCCATTTGGGCCAGCTTGCCTTTCACCAGGAGGCCCCGGAAATTGAACCCTGGACCTCCCATATGGTAGACAGGAACCCAATTGCTTGAGCCACATCCATTTCCCTGCTTGTCTTGTCTTTAGGCAGCACTGGGAACTGATCCTGGGACCTTCCGGAGTGGGAGAGAGGCGCTCAATCTCTTGTGCCACTCAGCTCCCTGGTTTGCTGCGTCTCTTATTGTCTCTCCTGTGTCTCTTTTTTTTTGTTGTGTCATCTTGCCGTGCCAGCTCTCTGCTCAGGCCAGCACTCTGTGTGGACAGCACTCCTGCACGGGCCAGCACTCTGCGTGGGCCAGCTCCACTTGGGCCAGCTTGCCTTCACCAGGAGGCCCCAGGAATCGAGCTCTGGACCTCCCATGTGGTAGACGGGAGCCCAATTGCTTGAGACACATCTGCTTCCCTAGTTTTAATTTTCTGATCCACCTTCTTTTTTTTTTTTTTTTT
>JAQZBX010110506.1:0-10364 GCA_029593785.1 Cabassous unicinctus
ACATATTTGAGCCACAGAAAGAATGACCAACCTACCCTGATTTTCAGAAATGGTTTCTTTGTTATATGAATATAAGGCAAGGCAGTATATCTAGCAAGAGTCACTTCTAGGGAATTGTCACTGAGAGATGAAATGTGTCATTCCATTGTATGGCCTGGGTGCTAATGACTTTTAGCATCGCTGAGTGGATCCTGTGCAGGGTTTCCTCATTTTCTCTTTGCCATATTTATCAAATGCATCTTTTAGGTGGGTGATATAAACTGAGTCTGTCATCACTTACCTTTCTTTTCTCTTATTCTCTTCCTGTACTGGCTCCTTCCCTTCTGCCTTAAGCTTACCTTCCCAAGAAGAGGGAAGGAAGTCATGTTTCTCATATTGTCCAAGGCTAGCCTTGATTCCCTGCCCCCTCCTAAGACCAAAACCCAATACTATGCCAATTAGTTCAATAAAGAACCTGCAAAAAGTAGGAAGGGTGAAATCACAGAATAAGGAAGAGTTCTTTAAATTATATAAATTTAGCCTTATTTCACTATATTGTTCAATTTTTCTCTTGGTGGAGAATCAGTAAAATCATACAAGCTCATCATCAATCCAAAAACTCATGTTTGGAGACTGCCGAGTTACATTATGCAGCTAGAGGATTTCTATGGGTCACCATATTTTAATCGGGGTGCCTATGAACCTTTACACTTCTATGTAAAACTTTATGCATATATTCATTTTTATGAAAAGGGGAATCCTAGTTTTTAATTAAAGGGATCTGTGTCCCCCAAAATGTTGAGTGCCTGCCACAGATGAAATCTTGATAAGACCCTTGCCACTGGCATCCACCATCCGCACACTTGTTTCACCTGATCCTTGTGGGCTCAGCTAACCACTCCATTTGTATCCTAGATCCCATGAGATTCCAACCTCATTGTTGATCATTTCTCTTACAGACTTCTTTCTTAAGAACTGGTGTTTCCTACTACTGGTTCTCTGCTTTGTTTATAAATACGGATTACTTTTTATTCACACCCTCAGCAAAAACCAGAATTACTGACCCCCAGCTCTGTGCATCTAGACTTGCACTTTCAACTGTCCTTTTCTCCTTGTCTGTCCATGGGCACCCCAAACCAAAATGCTACTACCATAAAAACACAAGCAGAATAAATTTGGGGAGGGATAAGTGCATATGAAGACTATCAAAGGTGAGAGGATGGTGATGGACTAAGGGAAATTTTCTCAACAGAGCAGATCCATGATATGACAAGCAAGCCTCACAAAGATATGGAGAAAGAGCTTTCCAGACTAAGGAAACAGGAAGGAAAATGAGCCTAGCCATTTCGAAGACCTATAGAAAATGTCCTATTGCTTCAGCACTGAGCAAGTGTGAGATTAGGAGCTGCTGGGTGTGAACCAGGCTAGATCACCTACGGCCTACAGGGCACAGAGAAGTGTGATAATGAAAAAGTCATAGGGAAGTCTGAGCAGAGGCATGGCACGACATGTTTAACATGTCTAAAAGTTCTCTGGCTGTTGTGTGGATAAGAGGAGAAGCTAGGAGATGCTTAAGAAATGACTGTAAAGGAACAAATGTAAAAATAGAGAAGCTGGGCTTCATCAAAATTTTTGTGCATCAGAGACTATCAAGAAGCGAAAAGACAACCAACAATGAGAGAAAATATTTGGAAACCATATAACTGGTAAGGGTTTAATATCTAGAATACACAAAAACTCCTCAACTCAACAACGAAAAGACAAACAACCTAGTTTAAAAATGGGCAAAGGACTTGAATAGACATTTCTCCAAATATACAAATGGCCAACACGCATGTGAAAGATGCTCAACAATATTAGCTGTTAGGGAAATGTAAATCAAAACCACAATGAGATACCACCTTACACACTAGAATGGCTACTTTAAAAAACAGACAATAAAAATCAGACAATAACAAGTGTTGGCAAGGATGTGGAGAAATAGGAACACTAATATGTTGTTAGTGGGAATGTAAAATGGTGCAGCGGCTATGGAAAACAGTTTAGCAGTTCCTCAAAGAGAAACAAATACTATATGACCCCACAACCTCACTGCTAGGTATTTATGTAAAAGAATTGAAAGCAGGGACTTGAACAGATACACCAATCTTCATAACGGTATTATTCACAATAGCCAAAAGGTGGAATCAAACCAAATGTCCACCAACAAATGAATGGATACACAAAATGGAATATTATTCAGCCTTAAAAAGAATGAAATTCTGATACATGCTACAACAGGGATGAACCTTGAAGACATCATGTTGAGTGAAATAAGTCAGGCACAAAAGGACAGATAATGTATGATTCTACTTACATGAAATAAGTAGAATATGCAAATTCATAGAGACAGAAAGTAGAGTACAGGCTACCAGGGGGCAGAGTGGGGATGGGAGTTAATGCATAATGGGTGCAGGGTTTCTGTTTCGGGTGAAGGAAAATTTTTGTAATGGATGGTAGTGGGGGTTGCACAACGTCAATGTGATTAATTCCACTGAATGGTATGTTTGCGAGTGGGTTGAGATGGGAAATTTTATGTTCTATATATGCTTCTACAACTAAAAAAAAGAGAAACTGAAGAGAAAATAACAATTAATGCAATATATGAGCCTGGACTGGATCTAATAATGAAGGAGAAAATGCCTCAAAAGACATTATTCTGTTTATTCAATTCTCCCAGTATAGACTGCATACTTTATATCACTGTCAAATTTCTTGAACTTATTAACTGTACATAATGGAGGTTACCAAAGCCAATATCCTTGCTCTTGGGAAATATACAAAGAAGTATTAATTGCTCATGGAACATGATGTATGCAACCTACTCTTGAATGTTAAGAAAATGGATACAAAAAAATGTAGCAAAATTTTAAAAGTTGGTAAATCTTTTATTCCTCTGAGTATCTGGGTAGGGTCCATATTGAAGTTCTCATAATGGGTTTTGTATTATTTTTTGCAACTGCCCTATAAGTCTTGAAATTTTTAAATAAAAAGTTAAAAAAATAAAAATGAATACTCCAGCCCTAAAAATAAGGACAATGTCCATGAGAGGTGAGTATTATTAGCTACATAGGTAGAAGGGCATCTTCAGGCTGAAAGTTGCTATAATCTAGAAATTCTTGGTTCCAGCACATTAATCTTAAATAACCACTACAGCCACTACTTAATTAATGCCTGCCCAGTGCTACCTGGTTTAGGTATAGTCTCAGTTCATCCTTTAATGATCCCGAGAACATATCTGGGTACCCAAGGTCACAGTGTGCACGGAAGAGCCCAAATTGGGATCTGGGTCTTTCCGACTTCAAAGGCTGTGTGTTCTCCACTACAAAGATTCTAGAAGTGTGCTCCATGCACACCCAGCCAGACTCAAGGGGGGAACTTGCCCTTCCTGAATCAGATTCTTACTGAATCAGAACCTGTGCAGGAGGGGCTGGGAACCATGCACAGATTCCGGCAGCCCCTTCAAAAGGAATAATCAGTGCATTGTCCGACAGACACTGGTGAATTCCAAGGGCTGCACTGTCACATTCTGACGTCTCCCTTTAGCAGCCAGGGCAACTAGGGGCAATAGTTCCTAGAGACAGTTTCTCGAAGGAAGTTCAGATATCTCCTCTACAGAAGTCCTTTCAGAGAAAACAAAGAGAGTCAGCTTCTCAGCTTTCCCAAGCATCATGAGCCAAATGAGTGAAGGCCTTTGTGCTTTCCAGTGAAGAATTCAAGGCAATTCTTTGAACTTGTGATTTCAGAGCTGTTGGGTTTTTTTTTGTACCATAGCTTTTCTTTTGATCCATAACTGTTTCCTTTACTGGTTATAAAGAAGCCCTAAAGTGCTGAACCATATTCAGGATTACAAAAAAGCCCTGGGAGTGGCAGAAGTGCTGCCTGGCTGTGCTGACACGCTGCTTCGCTTCTCTTCTCTGAGCAGGCTGGACGCTGCCCCGCTCTGTGATCCTCAGACCTGGGGCGCAGGGTCCAAACCGGGAAAGGGACAGAGATCAAGGAAGCAGGCTTACGGGGGGATTCCTCGGGAGCCTGGCTGCTGGCGTTTCCCAGAATTAAGTGTATCCATCAGGGGCTCCCACCTACCGAAGGGGACCAGACTGAAGAGGGGAGAGATGAAACAAAGGGAGAGGAGACTGAGACTAGGGGGAGATGCTCCGGTAGAGAGAAGAAACCACAGAACGCACAGGCATTCTAAGAAAGGAAAAGAAAGGAAGCGAGCATTGGAAAACCGTATAGGGAGGGCAAGGAGAGAGGGAAGAAGGAAGGGAGCAAGGAAAACCTGAGTGAGCCACCGCTCTTAGGTGGGTTTGGAAAAACACCCTGGCTGGTCCAGCCTTTAAAACAAGGGTGCTCCTGGAAGTGGCTTGCTCTTTAGCCCTGGTTCCCACCCCAGCGCTACTGGAGTTGGCGAGGAGGCAGGTTGCCACCTCGGACCCATCTAACACAAAGCGTTTTGGAGGTCCAGGCGGGCTTGGAGTGGCGGGTGAGAGGTGACGCACCACCCAAGGGGCGGTCCCGAGCTGATCTCCACGGCCAGGGCTCCTGGGGAGCAGCAGGGCTGTGCAGCGCCAACAAGGGATCCCCAGAACAAAGGGCGAACCTGCACCGATGTGCTCTGCAGCCATGGGCAGCTGCGCCCATAGCACAAAGCAACAGCTTGAGCCACCTCCTCAGCCCAGACTTTCAAAGCCTCTTTGTTACCGTCTTCAATATTTATATGAACACGATCCGGATTTTACTCACATTTGACAAACAATTCTGGCTCATTCCGTGTTAGATAGTTTATTTGTGGCAGAGTAACACAGTAACCAACATGACTTTTTCTCTCTCTTTGACTTCAATTGTATTGTGAATTTTCTTAGTGCAGAAGAGTTGTGGTTTTTTTAAAAAACTGAGCTCATAATATAGTATAATGGTATCTACACCTTTATTATCTGTATGTGGAGATACAAATATCTCTTTTTTCTAACTTTACAAGGTAAACACAGTCAACATATCTAACTTGGTGAATAAGTTACTAAGATACCAATACGGGAGATCACCCCCCGCCCCCCCCACACACACACTGTAGAAGGATACGTGGTTACATTTTATACCTTTCATTCATTGACTGAAGCAGTATTTATTTATCCAGGGCATACTATGTGCCTTGTGTACTGTGCTTGGTGTTAGAGATGAGCTACTGAGCAAAATAGACCTGGACTCTGTCAAGGAGCCTATTGCCTAATGGGGGAGAGAGCTAGTGATCAAATAATCACAGCTGGAAACTGTGAGGAGTGCTTCAGAAGAAAGGTACAGGGTGCACTGAGAGTGCATACCAGGAGGCTTGATCTAGATCACTTTTGAGCTGGAATCCAGAGGATAAGTAGGAGTTAACTGGGTATTAGAGGAGGGAGAAGGAGTCTTCCAGGAGGTAGGTACAACCTGTGCAAAGGCCCAGAGGCAGGAGGGTACAGGGCTTTCAAGGAAACAAAAGGAGGGAGTGTGGCTGCAGTGCAGAGAGCAGAAGGCAAAACAGGGCACGAGCTGGCTGACGAGATGGTAGGGATCGATCATACAGGGTATGGAAATCATCAAAGGATTGAAGACTTGTTGGAAAGCATTGGAAAGGCAGTGCAGGATTTTAAGCAGAGGGATGACAGGGTCTGATTTGTTTTTAAAAGGATACTCTGGCCACTTTTGGACAATAGATCGAAAGAAGGCAAGAGTGGGTGTGAGGACACCACTGGGAGGCGAGTGTGAGAAATCAGATGAGGGGAATGGTAAATTGGTCTCGGGTGGGAAAGTATAAATTCCATTTAACAACTTTTATTTTTTTTGTCACCCTCTGTGGTTTCTTGACAGATATGGAAAAGGTAGGTCTGTGTGTCCAGTGGGCTGCAGAAACAAAATGAATTGTTAGAAAAGGGGAAATTGGTTTTGGCTTTTTTAAAAATGGAGGAGCCCTCATTTTATTGATAACATACTGGAGTGGGAATAGACATTAGGATCATCTTTCAGAAGCCTGGATTTGTTCTTCAGCATCTCTGCCAAATGACAGGGACATCACAACCCATGAGGCCTCTCTTTTCTTTGCACTAATTCCAAATCCATCTCTCTCTAAAGATTTCACCTCCTGGTTTGGGTTCTACTTCTTAAAGTCAAGAAGACAAATTCCATGCATGTGACACCCTCTTGTTATCATATCCACTGTCTTCTCAATCATGTGCTGGGATTTCTAAGTCCCTTTGTTCTAGGTTGCCCATTTGTTCCAGGTTGTATACATCCATTTTGACTGAGCCAAGTAGACTAAGAGTACCATCGTACTGACCAGAATTCTAGATCCTGTAATTCTATTACTGTCCTTTAAAACCATATTATCATACTATTGACTCACTCGGGCTTTTTATACATTGTGCTGCTGCTAAGCTGTGTCTACCTGTCCCCACCTTCTCTGGTACATGCTGGTGCGGGTGGAGGTGGAGGACATAGGATTTTACTTCTGTCTCCATTCAGTGCATCCCTAGCTCAAGCCTATTGAGATCTGTTTTGAATCCCCAGCGTCGCCTTCATTTAATGAGATCTGAGCCCACAGTTAGTGAAACCTAGCCGAATACCTCCTGGCACCTTGTCAATTAGGTCCTCAGAAGAGACCATGGGGATGGGAGGAGGGGAGAATTTCTCCTTTTATTTCCCTTTCTATTTTTCCACATAATAGGTGGGGGGGGGGGTAGGGATATCCAGGTAATTTATTTTTCATCTCCAACTTGAAGAAGAATTTAGGCTTTTCTTTGAAGTCTCCAGGAAACTCCCCCAAACCCAGCACATCAGATGCCAGGTGAGCTGACTGGCTGTCTTCTCGCCCACAACCAGCCGCTTTCTCTCTCTTTTCCTAACTGCTCAAGCCACAAATTAACTATGGAGCATTCAAGTTCTGTCCCTGCCCAAGCCCAAGAAATAAAATAGGAAACAGGCTAGTTACATCGGGTTCTGTGCGTCTCTCCCGAGGGTTCCTACCTCAAGAAAACTAGAAGGAAAAAAACCCCACTATACTCTGGGAGCTTTATCATTCATTCATTTATGTGTCCAACACACATTTATTGCCTGTCAGGCCTAGGTTATGGGGGAGCAGGTTTTTAGAATTCCTGAAGCGTGAAGTCGGAAAAGAATTTAATTTCAGGTGAGAGATGTTTAAAAGCACAGATTCCAGCCTCAGGTACAAGGACGCAATACTTAAAAATACGGAGAGGAACCAGGGGCCATGCTGGTCAAGGGCCGCCACAGGTGGGACCGGAGGTGGGAATCGGCCTCCTGGGTCTGTGGATACCAGTTATGAAATAGCTCTGAGGGTCACTATTTAGGACAACAAAACCATATAATAAAAGTGGAATAAGGAGAAAGGAAGGGGACAGAGGAGAAGGCATGCGAGTGGGGAGAAAGAGACAAAAACGAAATCCCCCCACGCCGTCTTTCCTGCCAGGGAGGTCTGCTGGGCTTGTTTCAATCTGGCACCCGCGTGCAGAACAAAAGCGGCTGGGGCGTCTCAGGACGCGAGGGCGCCAGGAGGGACCCGGGGCCGCGGAGGGTGCCAGAGGCCGGGGGGGTGGCGCGGCGCCGCCCGCCGGGTGCAGGAGCTCGCCCCGCGCCACGGGGCCCTGGCGCCGCCGCTGGCCCGCGCCCCACTCCGCGCGGCCCTGGGTCTGGGGTCGTCCCGGGGGGGGCCCCGTCGGGGGTCGCCCGTAGCCCGGGCCCTGACAGCCTCGCAGCAGCCGCGGGGCGCCGAGCACCGGCCCTGGCCCGCGGTCCCCGCTCCCGACGCGGGCGCGGCGCGGAGTCACTTTACCTGAGCGCAGAGGGTCGTCCGGAGAAGCCATCGGGGCAGGCGGGCGCCCCAGCGGGCCTGGGCGGCCCCCAGGACGGAGGAGGGAGGTGGGAGGCAGGGATGGCAAGCCCCGCGCTGCCGACGCACCTGAGGAAGCTTGGGGGCTTGCGCGCTGCTCCTCCTCCTCCTCTCTCCTCCTCCTCCTCCTCCCCGGGCCTCGGCGGGCTTCTTCCTAGTACTCACTTCCTGCTTTGCGGTTAGCCGAGTCCCCTCTCCGCGCGCGTCCCCCCTGCCCTCTCTCCCGGGCCCGGACCCCGCTGGGGCAGGTCGCGGCCACTGCAGCCCCAGACGGCTGCGCGGGAACTGCTGGCCCTAAGGGGGCTGCAGGGCCGCTGCTAAGCTCCGCTGGGTGGTGACACTAGGTGGGGTCTGGAGGAGGGAGTTATCAGAATGGCTGGGCGCACACACTAATCCACCCACAGGGCTCCCCACTTTGTAACGGGGAGACGCGGCCGGCCCCTGGCCGGGCTTGCCTGGGCGCTCGCTGCGCTGCCCCTTGCCCCTTGCCCCCGCCTCCGGGGAGCTCCCTTCTACTTTGTGAGGGGCATGTGGCCCGCTTCGTGCATCGCTCAATAAACCTGTGAGATCCAGAAAACGGTGACAAAAGCAAACACAAAAAGCCTGCATGGGGGTGACGTTCCGGCTGTCGAGGGTGCCTCCGCAGGACTCTAGAACTCTCCAGGCGCAGGCCCGGGCCCAGATGCCTGCCGGCACTCTGATATTTAAACAGTTTCCTGATCTCTAGGCAGGTTGTGCCGCTGCATGATGGCACACGCTAATAATTTCTATTTTGATTTTTCTTTGGCATTAGTTATTACATGACCTCCAGGGTGAGTACACAAAGGGAGTGGAAAGAAAATGCCAGATACACACGCTCACACAGCCTCACTAGAAAAATAGCTTTGCGTTCTCTCCGAAACACCGAATTGATCCTTTGAAAAGGATAAGGTTTAATTTAAAAGTGATTTTATACCAACGATTTAAGCGAGCACAGATTGGAATCATATATTTATATATTAAAAATATTCTTAATATCGATCATAAGTCTATTATTCAAAGGCTACAGGCAATTGAAATTTAATAGAAAACTGAGAAGGATTTTAATTAATCTATGTCTGCCTTCATGCAAGAACGGAAAGACAAAAATTGGTTTGAAAGAGACAACTTCCTATCTTTTGGTGTACAAAAGCAGCAATTTATCATAAAAAAGGGGCAGCTCTGGCTAAAAACTTAGGTCTGAAGAATGTACCAACACACGTAGCGAATGACTACATACCTCCTTGCTTTGTCCCCATCTGTTTAGCAGTCCTGAGGCTCATGGCGCTGGAGATTGGCATCTTATTCTCTGAAACAGCCCATGGAAGAAACAAGAGGTTCAGAGAAGAGGGTGCCCGCTGAGGGTCCATAGACAGTGCAACCTTCTGGAGGGAAGCTCTCTGGGGAATTAGTGGGTGGCAGGATATACTTCCTCTTGGTCTGCCTTCTGATAGGAAGGGAAACTTTTTAAAAGGGTATTTCTCCTAGAATCCATTTTGAGGTTTGTCTTGTGGTTCTTTCTGTAATTCTTGTGATGATGGAAGAGAACATTTCTGAGGTTGATTGTCAGGCACCACATATCGGGTTGGACTATCTTGGTTAGCAACATACCTTAAGCTAGTTTGTTTTTCAAAACCCTGAACTATAATTCATCTTTTTATTCCTACCATTTTTTTTATTACATCAAGTAGAAGATGGGTGGCAGAAATGCATTTTAAGGTTAATTTTCTTTTTAAGATCGACGATGTACAAAAGTTTTATTCCTTTTTTCCATATCCTGGTACCTCCTTCCCTATGGACTGCAATCATGTCATCATTACCTTTATTTTTCCCACGTACTTTGTGAACATGACTTTTTGTGATGAAAATGAGAGTTGTTATTTTCTGCAATTTACAAAAAAAGTATTTAAAAATTATTCTCATCCATTGGAGCTCCTAAAGGTTTCCTATACACTCAACTTGCTATCACATTACGTACTTCTGTTTTTGCTTCTCTGCTGCCCGGAGTGTTTTAAAATACTCTTTAAAATAGACATTTCCAACATTTCATAATATTACCCAAATACTCATGAATTTCAGAGTCAGGTCTTAAATTTCATACTTCCGTTGCTGCACTGCTCTCTATATGACTGCCAGTTTTCCGTCTAGAAAAACGGGGATGAGTAAGTGGGGCTTATCTATCACGGAGTCGTATGTGTTGCAGTTGACTCAAGGGTCTGCTCTGTCACCACTAGGTTGTGTCACATTGAGTAAATCATCAAATATCTCTGAGTCTGTACGAATGTGCAGTATTGTGAGAACTCCATGAAGTAATGACACATAAAAATACCTAATCCTGTGGCTGTGAACACAGTAAGCACAAATAAACCAGCTACCTTCTTTTGTTCTTTCCCTGGAATTTAGTCTCTTTAGAGAAGCCCCTGATGCCTTTGTTACAAGAAATGAA
>JAQZBX010110507.1:0-10369 GCA_029593785.1 Cabassous unicinctus
CATTTTGATTTATTTTCTTGTATATCATGTGGGATAAGTGTCTTCCTTCTTTTTTTAAAAATATGGATAAACATTTCTGCCAGCATCAACTGTTGCATTCACTATTTGTTCCAAATTGAGTGAACTTAGAACCCTTATCAAAAATCAACTTGACATGCAGTCTTTTCAATAAATTATGGTCAGAGAATCAGATATCCATTTCCAAAGGAAAGAAAGAGGGCCCTATCTCAAACAATACACAAATATTAACTCAAAATGAATCAAATATCTAAATATAAAAGCTAGAACTATAAAACTCCTAGAAGATAGCATGGGGAAACATCTTCAAGATCTTGAGGTAGGAGGTAGTTTCTTAAAATTTAAATCAAAGCAAAAACAATGAAAGAAAATATAGTTAAATGAGACTTAGCTTAGTCAATGATAGAAAATATTTGAAAAGCACATAACCAATAAAGTTTTAATATTCAGAACATTTTAATAAACCCTGCAACTCAATAATAAAAGAAAAACATACAGCTGAAATTCACAAGAAAATATGCTCATCATCATTAGCTATTAGGGAAATGCAAATAGAAACCACAATGAGATACCATTTTACACCCTCTACAATGGCTACTATTAAAATAAAAATCAGAGAATTACAAATATTGGAGAGGATGTGGAGAAATTCATTGTTGGCAGGATGTAAATGTTGCAGCCTCTGTGGTTGCCACTTTGGCAGTTCTATGGAAAGCTAAGAATCACCCAGCAATCTCAATACTAGGTATACTACAGATCATCAGACAAGGACAGTGCTACATGACTCCCAGGATGGTGAGAGATAGAGAGATGAAGAACCTGAAACAAATGTGAGCTACCAAACCCCCTTGACAGTCAGGAAGGGCTCCCTTCTACTCTGAAGATACTCACCTGGGGTAAAACCCATGGCTCACTGAAGCTGACTGAGTGGGGTACAAACATCTTCCACCCTCTCAGCTGTTACAAGGGAAAAGGGAGTGTGAGTTAAGCACTTTTCTTCAGTGAGTTCAGCCAACAGAACCTGCTTTGGACCTCAACTCTGGCTACATCAAAATACAGGAAATCAGAGATTGAAACACTCAGTGGAAAGGTATGCCTACATCCACCATCAGCTGACCCAACTGGAAATTGCATGGACAAAACATGCTTTTAGATCTCTCAGTACATTGACTCTTGGGAGAAATACTGCACCCCATTAGTGAGTCCCTGGCCTGATTTTGATACAGTAAACTGGGCAATTTTAAATATTTAGAATAACTTGTACCAAATATCAAAGAAGTGCTGTGAAAAAAATAAACAAAAGAAAAAGTAAATTCATCAACATATTCAGATGCCTAGACATCAGAAAAAATTACCTGCCATATTAGGAAACAGGAAGAGATAGCCCAGCCAAAGGATCAAATCAAATATCCTGATGAGATACATGATTTTGGAAATTAATCATTGATAATCACACAATTCTTCTAAATCAATTAAAAGAACTGAAAGAAAATATGACTAAAGAGATAAAGAATATCATCTGGCTGTGCAAAAAGAACAATTGGAAAACCTGCAAAGAAAATTACCAGACCTTATAGGAATGACATGGTGGATGAGATTAAAAATACATTAGAACCTCTGAAAGATGAAAAGCCTATATTAGATGGCTTCACAGGTGAAGTCTACCAAAGATTCATGGTAATCTAATGCCAAGCTTGTTCAAATTCTTCCCAAAAATTGAAGAATAAAGAGTGTGACCGACTCATTCTATGAAGCCAACATCACCCTCATACAAAAACCAGATAAAGACACTATGAAAAAAGAATATTTCAGACCAATATCATTAATTAATATAGATACAAAAATCCTCAACAAAATGCTTACAAACCGAATCCAAAAGCAGATTATAAGATTTATACAATACGGTCAAGTGAGTTTTATGCCAGATATGCAAGGGTAGTTCAACACAAGAAAATCAATTAGTGTATAAACCACATTGATAAATTGAAGAAGAAAAATCATATGATCCTTTCTATTGGTACAGAAAAGGCATTTGACAAAATATTGCACTCTTTCTTGATAAAAACATGCCAAAAGTAGGAATAGAAAGAAACTTTCTCAATATCGTAAAGTGCATATATGAAAAAGCCACAGCTAGCATTCTCCTGACCTGTGAAAGACTGAAATCTTTCCTGCTGACATCAGGAATAGACAAGGATGCCCACTGTGACCATTATTATTTAATATTGTGCTAGGAGTTCTAACTACAGCAAATAGGCTAGACAAAGAAATAAAAGTCACCCAAATAAGAAAGGAAGAAGTAAAATTCTCACTGTTCACTGATGACATTATCCTAAACCTGGAAATCCTGAAAAATTCAAACAAAGCTACTAGAATTAATAGGCAATTTCAGCAAAGTGTCAGGATACAAGATTAATATGGAAAAAATATACCAAATATAAGATATGGACTGTAGTTAGAAGTGATATTTTGACAATGTTCTTGCATAGTTTGTAACAAATATATCACAACAATGCAAGATGTTGATGGAGGGATGATGTATGGGTCCCTTGTATGATGTTATGCATGTTTATTTTTGTAGCCATCTGGCAATTTGATGTAATTATGAATTCCAAAAATATAATTGGATCTTGCTTGTAAACTGATCTGTTAATCTGGGCATGATTAAGTTATGATTAGGGCGTTCACTGGGCCAAGTCTGTAGGGCACTGAGCCCCACCCATTGGTGGGTTGGGGAATCAAATATAAAGGCAAGGCAAATGACAGAGGAAGCAGTTTTTGAGAAGCAGTTTTGATGTTGGAGATTTGATGTTGGAGAGACGGCCCCAGGAGAAGAGAAGTGAGCCGTTCGCCTGACAGTCTACAGCTGACCTTATGGAGAAACCAGAGGAGCTAAGCCCAGAGAGAAACGCAGCCCTGGAAAGAGAGGAACCCAAGAAGCCTGAATCCTGGCAAACATCAGCAGCTGTCTTGCTCCAACACGTGGCAATGGACTTTGGTGAGAGAAGAATCTTAATGCTTTATGGTCTGGTATCTGTGTACTTCTACCCCAAATAAATACCCTTTATAAAGACCAACCCATTTTTGGTATTTCACATTAGCACCCCTTTGGTTGACTAATACAACTTTGTAACTTCAAACTTTTACTACACACTTATTATGTATGCTCATGTATGAAAGATATACTTTAATAAAAAATATATTGAAAAAAATAGCATTTTTATACCCTACTGATGTGGAATCTAAGAAGCAATTCAGAAAAAAGTTTATTTATAATAACAACTAAAACAATCAAACACTTAAGAATAAACTTAATGAAGGACATTAAGGACCTGTATTCAGGAAACTACAAAAGATTGCTAAAAGAAACCTAAGAAGACTTAAATAAATGGAAAGATATTCTGTGTTCATGGATTGGAAGACTAAATAGTGTTAAGATGTTAATTCTATCCAAACTGATTTACAGATTCAACACAAACTCAATAAAAATCCCAACAACCTTTTTTGCAGAAATCAAAAAGCCAATAATCAAATTAATTTGGAAGGATAAGGGGCTCCAAATAGCCAAAAATATATTTTAAAAGAAGAACAAAGCTAGAGGACTCTCACTTCCTGACTTTAAAAAAATATTACTTAGCTACAGTGGTAAAAACAGCATGGTACTGGCATAAAGACAGAAAGATTGACCAATGGAAACAAATTGAGAACTCAGAAATTGATGCTCACATCTACAGTCAAGTGATTTTTGACAAGGCTCTTAAGCCCACCCAACTGGCCCAGAACAATATATTCAACATATGGTGCTGAGAGAACTGAATAGCCATATCCAAAAGAAAGAAAGAAGCCCCCTATCTCACACCTTATACAAAAATTGACTCAAAATGGATCAAGGGCCTATACAAAAAAAGAATAACCATAAAACTCCTAGAAGAAAATGTAGGAAAATATCTTCAAGATTTTGTGGTAGGTGCCAGGTTTAAACCTTACACCCATGGCACAAGCAACAAAAGAAAAAATAGATAAATTGGACATCCTCAAAACACAACACTTTTGCACCTCAAAGGACTTTGTCAAATGGCTGAAAATGCAGCTGACTCAATGGAAGGAAATATTGGGCAATCACATAACTGATAACTGTTTAATGTCCATGATATACAAGGAGATCATACAATTCAACAATAAAAAGACAATCTGATTAAAAAAGGGGGAAAGACTTGAAAAGACAATTGTCCAAAGAAGACATACAAATAGTGAAAAATATTCAACATTACTGATTAGGGGAATGCAAATCAAAACTATGAGATATCTTTTATACCTGTGAGACTGGCCGCTATTAAAATGTTGGAATACTTTAAATATTGGAGAGTATGTGAAGAAATAGGAATGCTTACTTACTGTTGCTTGGAATGTAGAATGACAGCCACTATGGAGGACTGTTAGGCAGTTCCTAAGGAAATTGTATATAGACTTGCCATGGGACTGAGAAATATCATTGCTAGGTATACACCCAGGAGAACTGAGAAGAGTGAAACAAATAGAAATCAGCCCACCAATGTTCATAGCAGTGTTATTCTTGAAAGCCAAATTTGGAAACAACCCAGGTGTCCATCAACTGCTGAATGGATAAACAAATTGTGGTGTATAGACACTATGGAATATTATTCATCACTAAGAAGACATGAAGTGGTGAAACATATGACAACATAGATGGACATGGAAGACATTATGTTGAGTGAAACAAACCAGACACAAAAAGACAAATACTGTATGATTGCACTATTATGAATTAATTTATTGTGTGAAATATACATATGCATAAAATTGCATAAATTTGTTGAACAAATGTAGGTTAATACTACAAAATATTAATATCAGTCAAAATAAAACACATTATACTAAGTGAAGGAGACCAGAAACATAGTACTATATTTTGTATGATTCCTTTTATATAAAATGTATATATAAATTAATTTATAAAAGTGAAATTAGATTAGTAATTATGTAGGGTTGGGAAAGGAATGATAATGGGTGTGGATTCTTTCTTTTTAGAATAATGAAATTTTTCTAAAAATTTTGTGGTGATGAACGTACAGCATTGTGATTATACTAAAAGTCAATTATTATACACTCTGGATAGATCATATGATATGTGAATATATAGCAATAAAACGGTTTAATTAACAAATAAATAATTGTGCAAGAATAGCCAGAAATAGCAGGTATGTACAACAGGGGAAACAGAGAGACATTGAGAGGTGAGGAATTTTCTTGTTTGTTTTTCTGTTTTTTGTTTATTATTGTTATTGAAGTAATTAAAATGCTTTAATAATGATTGAAATGATGAACACACAACTATAATATTATACCAAATACCATTGATTATACACTTTGGATGAATTGTATGCTTTATTAATATATATCAATAAAATTGATTTGCTTAAAAATAAAGAACTTACAAGGTCATATCTCTATAGCTGTGTACAAAACAGAACTCTGTCATCCACTGTAGCAACCATGACTGTCACAGCTGCCTCTCACACACACGAAACTATTGCTTGGACAATAGAGTACTTGATTCTGTCACCAGAACTGCCTTTAAACCATCATGTCACAATGACCTTGCTTGCCAGTAGCCATAGTTAGAGCTAGGTAACCTCTGTCTAATTTTATATTTTAAAACTCATGTGAGGGTACCCAAGTAGCAGAACCTAATTTGTATCCAGACACTTAGCTGCAAGGAAGTCTGGTAGTGGTAGTTTACAGATCTCCAGGCTTTCTCAAGTAAAAGAAAGGAAGAAGGATTTTAAGAGAATAATCTCCCTGCATCTAACACTGACATCCCTACCCTGGAGTTTCCTTATGTCAAAGTCAATCTACAAATATTCAAATAATTACTTAGATTGACTACAACTAGATTCAGCCAGAGATCCAACAAGTATGCATTTGCAAGCACAAAGATTAATTCTAACTCCTCTAGGAAATCCTAAACCCATGCTCCTTCAGTTCCCATCCTTTGCCTGTTGTGTAAACTTCTCCCAAACATCTCTGCAGCCATCCACCAAGGTGGAGTAATTTATATCAAAGCTTTGCAAACTCTTTTTTTTTAAATGAACAGATAACAAGTATTTTAACCCTTGTGGGCCTTACATGAACTCTATCATATTTATTTTTCTTTGTTGTCTTTTTTAACAACACTTAAAAATGTAAAAACATTATTAGATTGATAAAAGTACAAAATTAAGCTATTCAGTAATTTTTCAGCTTCTGATCTCAACCATGAAATGTTCTACCTTCAATGCATAGTTATTTCATTTACATAAAGCTTTTCTCATCACAAAATCATTAGTATGAGGAGCCTAACCTGTTACTAGGACAACCCAGAATTAGGTCTGCTTAGTTTTTTGTCAGTTGGTTTATTTCAACCATTGTCAGTACCCAACTTCTTCCCTTGCTTACCTCACAAAGGGTCACAAGACAGTTAATATTTTGTCTTCTTGTCCTTAACCATCTGTTTCCCCAGAATGACATAGAGACGTGGAAATATTCACTGGAATTCACTGGCATAACTCATTGTATTTTTGTGATTTTCTGATCAATATTATTCAACATACATCACCAAAATAGCCAGTAATAAAAAGAAACATGGAATAAGCTGAAATCATTGCAAATAGTGAAATACCTGAACACTTTTACTTAATTTGATAATGAACTTGTCTAAAAAGAGAAACTGTGCATTCATTATACCAGAAAATTTTCTAAATAAAATATGCCACGTTACAGCAAATACAAACAAACAAACAAAAAGCATTAGAGGCACATAAGAGCAGATTTGAATTGCTTAAAGCAGAATTAGTGATTTTGAAGGTAGAACCTCTGAACTGGGAAAGACAGGAAAACAAAAAGAGAAGAAAATGGGAAAAATAGAGAGGGCCTCATGGAACTGAATGACAATGTAAAATTTATAAACACACATATTATCGGTGTCCCAGAAGGAGTAGAGACTGAAAAAGGAGCAGAAAGAATATTTGAGGAAATAATGACTGAATATATCACAACTCATATGGAAGATATAAATATCAATATACAAGAAGGACAATTCACCCAAAACAGAATAAATTTGAATAGACCTACACAGAGAATCCTACTATTCAGAATGACAAATATCAGAGATAAAGATAGAATTCTGAAAGCAGCAAGACAAAAGAAAGCAATACTTACAAGGGAACATTGACTAGATTAAGTGATGACCTCTCATCAGAAATCATGGAGGAAAGAAGAAAGTCTTGTGATATATTTAAGGTCCTCAAAGAGAAAACAACCACCCAAAAATTCTGTATCTGACAAAACTGTCCTTCAATAATGAGGGTGAGTTCAAAGCCTTCACAGGCAAAGAAAATCTGATAGAATACATTACCAAAGAAAAGAATTACAGGAAGTTCTAAAGGGAGTGCTGGAACCTGAAAGTAAAAAAGATGAGAGAATTGGAGAAGAGTGTAGAAATGACGATTATTAGGTGGGTGTATTAAAGAGTAAAAAGGCAGACAGTAGTATGATATAACAACAGAAAGCCAAAGGATAAAATGCATGAAGAATGTAATGTCTTTATATGAATAACATTGAATGTTAAAGACTTGAACTCCCCAATCAAAAGACATACACTGATAGAATTGATAAAAAATATTTTTTATCAACTATTTGTTTTCTACAAGAGTCTCACCTCAGATGTAAGGACACAACCAGGATAAAATTGAAAGGTTGAGAAAAGATACTCCATGCATAATGTCAGCAAAAAAGAGCTGGAGTAACAATACTAACATTGGACAATATAGATTTTAAATGCAAAACTGTTATAAGGGATGAAGAATGTCATTACATATTAATAAAAGGGGCAAATTAACAAGAAGAAATAATTACACTAAATATTTAGGCACCTAACCTGAGTGCCCCAAGATACATGAGGTACACACCAGCAAAACTGAAGGGGAAAATAGGTGTCTCTGAAGTACTAGATGGAGATTTCAGTACAACACTCTCAGTATTGCATAGAAGACCTGGGCAGAGTCTAAATAAGAAACAGAGAACTTGAATAATATGATAATGAACTAGAACTAACAGACATTTATAGAGCATTGCATCCCAAATAGCAGGATACAAATTCTTTTTATATGCTCATGTATCCTTCTTCAAGATAGACCATATGTTGTGTCACAAAAAAATTCTCAATAATTTTTTTAAAAATTGAAATTATGCAAAACACTTTCTCTGATCATAACAGAATGAAACAGGAAATCAATAATGGATGGAAAGAAGGAAAATTCATAAATATGTGGAGAGTAAACAGCTCACTCTTAAATAATCACTAGGACAAAAAAGAAATTGCAATAAATTTCAGCAAATACCTTTAAGGAAAATGAAGGAAAATGAGAACACAGCACATCTAAACATCTGGGACTGTGCAATGGCAATGCTGAGAGGGAAATTTATAGCCCCCAATGCTTACATGAAAACTGAAGAAAGAGCTAAATCCTTAACAATATATTTGCAAACAGAATCCAAAAGCACATTATAAGAATTTCACAACACGATCAAGTGGGTTTTATCCCAGGTATGCAAAGGTAGTTCAAAACAAGAGGATTAGTTAGTGTAATTAACCACATTGATATATTGAAATAGAAACGTCACATGATCCTCTCTATTGATGGAGAAAAGGCATTTGACAAAATACAGCACCCATTCTTAACAAAAACACTCCAAAAAATAGGAATAGAAGGAAGCTTTCTCAATATACTAAACTGATTATACGTAAAAGCCAGACCTAGCATTCTACTGAACTGTGAAAGACTGAAATCTATCCCACTGAGATCAGGAACAAGACAAGGATGCTCACTGTCACCATTGTTATTCAATATTGTGCTAGAAGTTTTAGCTAGAGCAATTAGCCTAGAAAAATACATAGAAGGCACTGAAGGAGGAAAGGAATAAGTAAAATTTTTACTATTTGCTGATACGATTCTTTATCTAGAAAATCGTGAATAATTCAATACAAAGCTAGTAGAATTAATAGACAAATTCAGCAAATAAAAGATTAATATGCAAAACTCAATAGTGTTTCTATACACTATACATGTGAGATCTGAGGAGTAAATCAGAAAAGAAAATTCCATTTATAATAGTGACTAAAATAATCAAATACTTAGGAAAAAACTGCACAAGGACATAGTGCACCTGTATTTACAAAAATACAAAGTATTGCTAAAAGAAACTGAAGAAGACAAATAAATGGAAGGACATTCTGTGCTCATGGATTGGAAGACTAAATATCATTAAGAAGTCAATTATACCTAAACTTATTTATAGATTCAGCACAATCCCAATAAAAATCCCAAAAGCCTTTTTTGAAGAAATGGAAAAGCCAATAATCAAATTTATTTGGAACCAAATAAATTTGGGTCCCCAAATAGCCAAAAATGCCTTTAAATTGAAAAACAAGTTTGGAGAACTATCACTTCTGGAATTTAAAGCATATTACTTTGTTACAGTGATAAAAACAGCATGGTACTGGCATAAAGATAAACAGATTGATGAACGGAATGGAATAGAAAACTCAGAAATAGACCCTTACATCTACAGTCAAATGATTTTTGACAAGGTGATCAAGCCTTCCCAGCTAAGCCAAAACTGTCTACACAACAAATGGTGCTGGGATAACTGGACAGCCATATCCAAAAGAAAGAAAGATGTGTCCTATCTCATACCTTATACAAAAATTAACTCAGAATGGATGAAGGAGCTAAATATAAAAGCAACAGTTGTAAAACTCCTAGAAGAAAATGTATGAAGATATCTTCAATATCTCATGGCAGGCATCGTTTCTTAAACCTTACACCCAAAGCATCAGCAACAAAAGAAAAATAAATAAATAAAAGGAACCTCCTCAAAATTAAACACCTTTGAACATCAAAGGTCTTTACCAAGAGGGTGAGAAGTCAGCTAACTTAATGCGAGAAAATATTTGATAATCACATATCCAACAAGGGTTTAATATTCATGATATGTAAACTGTTTATACAGCTCAGCAATAAAAAGACAAACTCCTTGCTTAAAAAATGTGCAAAAGGCAATTGCCCAAAGAAGAAATATAAATAGCAAAGAAACACATGAAAAATTTTTCAACATCACTAGCCATGAGGAAAATGCAAATCAAAATTATGAGATATCATTTCACTGCTATTACTGGCCATTATTAGAAAGTCAGAAAGTTGTAAATGTTGGAGATATTCTGGAGACATAGAAATCTTATTCACTATTGTTGGGATGTAGAATGGTAAAGCCACTGTGGAAGACTGGCATT
>JAQZBX010110508.1:0-10365 GCA_029593785.1 Cabassous unicinctus
GGGTGCTTTAAAAATGATTGTGTGTAGACAACAGCACATTAAAACGGATTTTCTTAGGAGAAGATGCAAGATGTCAGGGAATAAAGCACTTTATTGAGTTTTGTAGCAAAGACAGCTTATATTTGCTCTACAAATAGTATTATATATAGGATACTTTATCACCAGTATTGGGATGTAAACAATTAAAAAATGTACTGTAGACAAATATTTTCTCATTGCATTTCTTTTTTTGTATATAGTAAACATTGTCAGGTTTAGGAGTTCTATAGCAAAATAGCAATTATGTTTAGAATCAAAAACAGATTTTTTAAAAATGAAAGGTAAAAAAAAAAATCAATGAAAAAACCAACAAAAAAGCTGGCAGTGTCAGACTATATTTTTTATCTTCTATGCAAAAGATTTATAAATGATAAAAATAAGGAAGAATAATGTCAAAATAGAGACAAAGCTCATATGTACTAATGATTATTAAGTTTGGTACATTCTCTGTACGCTTTAAAAGACTTATGTATTGTTATGTGTCATAAAAATGATGCATGTTATAAATCATAGTCCTATTAATGGTTCAAATGGTATGCCATTTAGAAAATATGTCAAAGCAAGGTAAGTTCCTCTTATAAACCATCCCTTCCAAACACTGAAATTGACAAGGCTGTCATATCCCATTTGACTTTACTCTTTTACATTGTTAACTGCACCTAATTACCTTAAGAATATCTCATTTGACATTCTAACTAGAACACTGTATAATCCTGACAATGTTCCTACATTAGAGCTTGACCAATGTAATGTGGAATACTGGAAGCCTCCCTTTACTTCCTTGATCTGTACAATATAATTATTATGATTGTATTAGGAACACCAGTTCACTCAAGAGGGTGAACTAGTCCTGAGAAGCATTTCAAATTAAAAATCAATTACAATAAATGAAATGAATACCACCTGAAAACACTGCATGAAATATTGTAAAAAATACCTTTAAAATGTGTATATAAATTTGCAAGAAAGTAAATTAAATAACTTGCATCCACAATAAAGCAAGATCACACAATCACAAGCTTTTACTAAATTGTGGGTGCCCTGAGGTCCTGTCCAGTCTTTGTAACCTAATATCTTGAGTAGTGGTTGCTGCAGAAGGAGTAAGCTAAAGGGGATAAGTTTCTTGCAACTCCAGTTTTTAAAATTTTACTTTTTATTTATTTATATTTTTATTAGAGAAGTGAGCTTATAAAACCCCCATGTATAATGGACAGAATTCCCATACATCACCCCTCCATCAACCACTTACATTGTTGTGTAACATTTGCTACAGATCATGAAAGAACATGATCAGATTATTACCACTAATTATGGTCCACAGCTTAAACTTGGTATATTTTTTCCATACACCCCCGATTATTAACATTATGTATTAGTATTGTATATTTGCTATAGTTCATGAAAGAACACTCTCATATTTGTACTATTAACCACATTCCATCTTCTATCACATGGTTCATTGTGTTATACAGTCCCATGCATTGTACATTCTATCCAGAGTGTACACTCAAATGGCTCTCACTTTAATCACAGAGTTGTACAGTCATCACCCCAGTAAAATGTTTTCCTTAATCCAAAAGAAAAAATCCCATGCCCCCCTATTAATGACACTTAGTACTATGTTGATATAGTACATTCTTTGACATTAATACAAGAATATTACAATATTGCTGTAAACTATAGTTCCTAAGTTACATTAATTACATTTTTTCAGGCATCATTGCCTTGTAATAGTGACGTACATTTATTCTAGTTCATAGAAGAACATTCTTGTATTTGTATTATTAACCACCATCCTCATCCACCTCTGGTTTCACTATGTTATTCAGTCCTTAGATTTTTTCTAACTTTCTTTCAATTGACATTTACATCCCTAGACTATATCTTTCAGTCACAGTCCAATTTATAAGCCAGCCATGTTAGTTATACTCACTATAATGTGTTACCACCAATTTTATCCATTTCTACACACTTACAGTCAAGCTAATTGAAAATTCTACATACATTAAGCTCAGTACCCCTTCTCAGTTCTCATTCTACCTCTTAGTAACCTATAGTCTAGGTTTTAAATCCATGTGTTTATTCTTCATATTTAGTTCTTATTAGTGAGATGATACAATATTTGTCCATTTGTGTCTGGCTTATTTCACTTAGTCTAATGTCTTCAAAGTTCATCCATGTAATCATATGTGTCTCAATTTGATTTTTTCTTATAGCAGCATATTGTTCAATCATATGTAATACCACATTTTGTTTATCCATTCATTGTTTGGTGGACATTTGGGTTGTTTCCATCTTTTTGCAATTGTGATTAATTTCTCTATGAAAATCGGTGTACAAATGTCTGTTTGTGTCAATGATTCAGTTCTTCTGGATATATTGCTAGTAGAGAGATTGCCAGATATACAGCAATTCTGTATTTAGTTTCTAGAGGAATGGCCAAACTGTCTCCCACAGAGGTTGCACCATTTTAAATTCCCACCAACAGTGAAGGAGTGATCTTATTTCTCCACATCCTCTCTAGCACTTGTTGTTTTCTGTTTGCTTTTTTTATAATAATGGCCATTCTGACGTGTGAGGTAATATCTCATTTTAGTTTTGATTTGCATTTCCCTAATAGCTAGTGTTATTGAACATTTTTTCATGTGCTTTTTGGACATTTGTATTTTCTCCTAGGAGAAATGTCTATTAAAGTCTTTTGCCCATTTTTAATTGGATGGCTTCCTCTTTTGTTGTTGTGTTTTATGATCTCTTTATTTAGTATGGAAATCAAACCCATATCGGCTATATGGCTTCCAAATATTTTATCCCATTGAGTGGATGCCTTTCCACCTTTCCACTTTTGAAATGCAAAAGTGTTTAAGTCTGAGGAGGTATCATTTATTCAATTTTTCTTTCATTGCTTGTGCTTTTGGTATAAGGTTTAAGAAACCACTACCTACTACCAGGTCTTTAAGAAGTTTCCCTACATTTTCTTCTGGAAGAGTTATGGTTCTTGTTTTTATATTACTTCTTTGCTCCACTTTGAGTTAATTTTTGTATACGGTGTGATGTGGGGGTCCTCTTTCTTTCTTTTCAATATGGATATCCAGTTTTCCCAGCAGCATTTGTTGAATAGACTGCTATGCCACAGCTGGGTGAGCTTTGACAACCCTGTTCAAAATCACTTGAACATAGAGGTGAGGGTCTGTTTCTGAACCATCATTTTTGTTCCATTGGTCTATATGTCTATCTTTATGCCAATAACATGATGTTTTTACCACTGTAGCTAGGTTATATGATTTAAATTCTGGAAGTGAGAGTCTTCCAACTTCTTTCTTCCATTTTTGGGTTGTTTCTGGCTATTCAGGGTCCCTTACCCTTCCAAATAAATTTTATATTTGGGTTTTCCATTTCTTTAAAAAAAGGCTGTTGGAAATTTTATCGGGATTGCATTGAATTTGTATATCAATTTGGGTAGCGTATTAATCAGCCAAAGGGGTGCTGCTGCAAAGTACCAAAAATCTGTCGGCTTTTATAAAGGGTATTTATTTGATGTAGAAGCTTACAGTAACAAGGTCATAAAATGTAAGTTTCTCCCCTCACTAAAGTCTGTTGCCACGTGTTGGAGCAAGTTGGCTGCCGATGTTTGCAAGGATTCAGGCTTCCTCTTCTTCTTAAGGCTCCATGGTCCCAGCTTCTTCCAATATCAGCTGTAGGCTGAGATAAGTCTCATCTCTCTCCTGGGACTTGTATCTCTGTGGGCTCAGGTGCTCAGTTGCCTCCACAAGGACAACTGTAGACTCTCAGGCTCTCTCTCTTCTCAGGACCTCTGCCGTGTCTATGGAGCCATCTCTATTCCTCTGCGTTCTTTTCCTGTGTGTTTACTTCCTGGAGCTCCAGCATCTAAAAACTCCAACTTTCTCCTCTGCCATGTCATTTTCTCTGTGAGTCCCCACCCACAAAGGGGGCGGGGACTCAAAGTCCTACTGACAACACCCAATCAAAGCCCTAATCATAATTTAATCAAGTAAAGTGAAACCTCTGAAGTTAACACAATCTAATATGCCCAGAGCAACAGACCAGTTTACAAACACAATCCAATACCTATTTTTGAAATTCATAAGTAATACCAACCTGCTACAGGTAGACTTGAAATCTTACTATCTATGAACACGGAATGTTCTTCTTTTTATTTAAGTCTTCATTGATTTCTTTTAGCAATGCATTGTAGTTTTCTGAGTACAAATGCTTTATGTACTTGATTAAGTTTATCCCTAAATATTTGATTCTTTTTAATATTTTAAATGGAATTTTTTCCTGACTTCTTGTTCAGATTGATCATTATTAATGTATAGAATTACTACTGATTTTTGTGTATTGATCTTGTATCCCACAACTCTGCTTAATTCATTTATTAGCTATAGTAGCTTTGTTGTAGATTTTCCTTAATTTTTGAGGTAGAGCATTATAATATCTGTGAATAGTGAAAGTTTTACTTCCTGTTTCGCATTTGGATGCCTTTTATTTCTTTTTCTTGTTTGATTGTTCAAGCTAGAACTTCTAGCTCGAACAACAGTGGTGACAATGGGCATTCTTGTCTTGTTACCAATCTTAACAGGAAAGTTTTCAGTCATTCAATTTTGTGTACAATATTAGCTGTGGGTTTTTTATATATGCCATTTATCATGTTGAGAAAATTTTCTTTGATTCCTATCTTTTGGAGTGTTTTTATCAAGAAAGGATGCTAGATTTTGTCAAATGTGCTTTCTGCATCAATTGAGATGATCATATGGTTTTTCTTCTTTGATTTATTAATGTTGTATAGTACATTGATTGATTTTCTTTTGTTGAACCACCCGTATGTGCCTGGGATGAAACCCACTTGATCATGATGAATAATTCTTTTAATGTGTTGTTGGATTTGGTTAGTGAGTTTATTAGTCAGCCAAAGAGTTGCTGATGCAAAGTACCAGAAATCGGTTGGCTTTTATAAAGGGTATTTATTTGGGTTAAAAAGCTTACAGTTACAAAGCCCTAAAGAGTCCAACTCAAGGTTGCTTTCTCACCAAAGTCAGTTGCCATGTGCTGAAGCAAGATGGCAGGTGATCTCTGTGAGAGTTCATCCTTCCTCTTTCTCAGCTGCAGGCTGGTGTAGGGTTTATTTCTTTCCAGACTTTATCAGCTGCTCAGCTGCAAACTGTAAGGTGAATGGCTCATCTCTCTTCCTGGGGCCAGGATCAAAGTTTTCTCCTCTGCCTTGTCTATGGAGCTCTCTCTCTCTTCCTGTGCTTTGTTCTATGTGAGTGTCCACTTATATCAGCCTACCAAGGGGGCGGGAACTCAACCCCAAGTCATGCCCTACTGACGTGATTGAGTCAAAGTCCTAATCTTAACAGGTAATTTAATCAAGACATGTCAGCTGAATCTAATGCATTCAAAGGGTATCACACACAGAGGAATAGATTCATTTACAAACATTATTAATATCTTTTTTGGAATTCATAAATAATATCAAACTGCTACAGTGAATTTTTTTCTTAGAATTTTGCATCTGTATTCAGTAAAGAAATGGGTCTGTAATTTTTTTTTTTTGTAGTATCTTTATCTGGCTTTTGTATTAGGGTGATATTAGCTTCATAGAATGAGATCAGTAGCATTCCTTTCTGTTTAGTTTTTTGGATGAGTTTGAGTAAGATGGGTGTTAAATCTTCTTTGAATGTTTGGTAGAATTCACCTGTGAAGCTATCTGGTCCTGGGCTTTTCATTTCAAGGAGTTGTTTGATTACTGTTTCAATCTCTTTGCTTATGATTAGTTTGTTGATGTCTTCCGTTTCTTCTAGTATCAAAGTAGGTAGCTCATAGGTTCCTAGAAATTTTTCCATTTCATCTACTTTGTCTAATTTGTTGGCATACAGTTGTTCATAGTATCCTCTTATGATCTCTTTTGTTTCTGTGGGGTCAGTAGTAATGTCCCCATTTTCATTTTTTATTTACTTGTATATTCTCTTTTTTCCTTTGTTAGTCTAGCTAAGGGTTTGTCAATTTTGTTGATCTTCTCAAAGAACCAGTTTTTGGTTTTGTTAATTCTCTCTATTGTTTTTGTATTCTCAATTTCTTTTATTTCTGCTCTGGTCTTTGTTATTTCAGTACTTCTCCTTACTCTGGGAATAATTTGCTATTCTTTTTCTATTTCCTCCAGCTGTGTAGTTAGGTCATTGCTTTTAGCTCTTTCTTCTTTTTTATTGTCAGCATTGAGGGCCATAAATTTCCCTCTGAGCATTGTTTTCACTGCATTCCATAGGTTCTGATAGGTTGTGTTCTTGTTTTCATTTGACTCTAGATATTTATGATTTCTTTTGTAATTTCTTCTTTGTCCCACTGATTATTTAATAGTTTGTTGTTTAATCTCCACATATTTGTGAATTTTTCCTTTTTCTGCCTGGTGTTGATTTCCAGCTTTATTCCATTAGTATCAGAGAAAAGGCTTTGTGTAATTTTTTAAAATACATATTTTTTATTTTTTAAAGATACTTAGATTACATAAATGTTACATTAAAAATATAGGGATTCCTATATGCCCCGCTCCCCATACCTCCCACCTTTTCCCACATAAACAACATCCTTCATTAGTGTGGCACATTCATTGCAATTGATAAACACATTTTGGGGCATTGCCACTGAGCATGGATTACAGTTTACATTGTAGTTTACACTCACTCCTACACAATTCTGTGGGTTATGGGAAGATATATAATGGCCTATAGCTGTTGTTGCAATGTCATTCAGGATGATTCTCAAGTCCCAAAAATGCCCCTCTGTAACATCTGTTTTTCCCTATTCTTGCCCCCAGGGACTCCAGTGGCCTCTGCCTCCACATCAATGTTGGAATTGCTTCTATTGCTAGAATCATAATGTCTATAGTAGAATACCAGTAAGTCTCCTCTAGTCCATTGCTTTGTGTAATTTTGATATTTTAAAATTTATTGAGATCTGCTTTGTGACCAATGTATGGTCCATCCTGGAGAAAGATCCATAAACACTTGGAAAAAAATGTAGATTCTGCTGTTTTGGGGTGCAATGTTCTGTATATGTCTATTAAGTATAATCCATTTATCATATTATTCAAGCTCTCTTTTTTTTAATTGATCTTCTGGTCAGATGACCTATTCATAAATGAGAGTGTTGTATTGAAGTCTCCAACTATTATTGTAGAGACATCTATTTCTCCCTTCAAGTTTGCCAGTGTTTGATTCATGTAATTAGGAGAATCCTGGTTAAGTGCATATATATTAATGATTGCTATTTCATCCTGGTAAATTGCTCCTTTTATTAGTATATAATGTCCTTCTTTGTCTTTAATAACAGCTTTGCTGTTAAAGTCTGTTTCATCCAATATATGTATAGTTAATCCAGCTGTTTTGTTTTGTTTTGTTACTGCATAAGTGATATATCTTTCTTCAGCCTTTCACTTTCAATGTATTTGTATCCTTGGGTCTAAGGTGAGTCTCTTGTAGACAATATATAGATGGCTTATATTTTCTTATCCATTCTGCCAGTCTGTGTCTTTTGATTCAGGTGTTTAATCCATTAACCTTCAAAGTTATTACTGTATAGGCAGTTTTTACTTCACGTATTTTGATCTTTGGGTTTTATCTGTAATATCTTATTTTCACCACTCTTTTTATAATTTAGTTACTTTTAGTGAAATAATCTTCATTTTTAGACTCTTCTAAGCCTCTCTCTCCTGTATTTTCTTATCAGTCTGTAGCACTCTCTTTAGTATTTCCTGCAAAGCCAGTGTCTTGGTTACAAACTCTCTCAGTTTCTATTTATGTGAATATTCTAAACTCTCCCTCATTTTTAAAGGACATCTTTCCAGATATAAGAGTCATGGCTAGAAGTTTTTCTCTTCCAATATCTTAAATATATCAAACCTTCTTGCCTCTTGCCTTCTTGACTCCATGGTTCCTGATGAGAAATCAGCACTTAATCTTATTGGGCCTCCTTTCTCTTTAGTCTAGGGCCTTTTATTTGATTGGCTTTGTGCTATGGTCCCTCTTTGATACTTAGTTCAACTTAATTTGAAGCTTTATAGTGGCTTGTCTTTAACCAACCTGAAATTTTTCAGTCTTTTTCATCTGTTTCTTGCCCTTTCTTTCTTGCTGGTTGTAGAATTGGAGCTGAGGATGTGGCTGGTATTGTAAGCCTTGGAGGCTAAAGCTGCCTGCATTGCCACAGGAATTGATGAAGCTTTTCCCACCTTTCTTTCCTGTCAGTGGTAGGAATAGAGCCACAGCCATGTACAGTAATCTATGCCATGCAGGCAAAGACCATGCTTAGTTGCCCAGAGAGGTTGATAAAACTCCACTCCCCTTCCTCCCCTGCCTGGCATGGGGATTAGGCCACAGATGTAAGCAGCAAACTAAGTCGTGTGAATCAAAACTGAGCACAGTTGGCCAGCTAGACTGATGAATGTCCAGCCTTCCTTGACACCTGTCAGGCACAGGAATACAGCCTCCAACATGCCCAACAATCTACTCCATGTAGGCTGACAGTGACTGCAGTTGCCCAGAGAGTGTAAGGGAGCACTGTCACTTCTGCTCTGTCAGGGGCAAGGAGGAGTCAGAGGTGTTTCCAACAGTCTAGTCCATGAAGGCTGAAAGCAGCTGCAGTTGCCCAGAGAGGGTGAGGGAGCACTGTCACTTCTGCCCTGTCAGAGACAGGGATGGAACCGCTGAAGTACCCAATACTCTAGTCTGTGCAAGCCAAAAGCTCCTGCAGTTGCCCAGAGAGTTTGAGGAAACACAGGCCCCCCTTCTATCCTATTGGGGTGGAGATGTATCCACAGGATTGCCTTACAGTTTAGTCTTTGTGAGTTGATAGTGCCTGCAGTTGCCCAGAGAGGCTGGTGAAGGTCTATTCAGTTTCGTCCCTGCCAGAGGTAGGGCTGGATTCTAAGCTTGAACTGCAATCTGACCTGAGTATAAAAAAGCTGGTCTGAACTTTACTGTGATTTTCAATTAGCCCGCTATCTCTTATGCTGGGGGCAGAGTTAAAGTGTTGGCTACCAGTCTCTTTCTGACTTGAACAGGCTTAAACTTTAGCTGTTCTTAGGACTGGAGTTTAGCCAGTTGAATTTCCTAATCAGTAGCTGAAGTAGTTGCCCAACTGTTTCTTCCCCATTTTTGTGAAATGGAACTTCCAACTCCAGCCAGGGAATAGCTCCCAAGGCGTGGAGTGCTTTTCTCATAAATCTTCAACCTAGATGGACAGTTTTCTCCTTCCATTCTTCCAAGGATGTTGCAGGAAGCTCTTTTGGTCACCTGGGCCCCAAACAGGTGATTTGAATAGCTCTGGGTGATTACTAACTGTCCTGTCAGATGAGCTAAATCTTGGAGTTCCTTACTCTACTGTCATCTTGCCCCCCCACCCTAACTCAATTTTGATAGAAAAACAAACACTAGTATTTCCAGGTATCCTAGTCAGAGATTGTTATACACTCTATAGTAGTTGACACAAGAAATGATTGAACTTTGGATTTGGGTAGCAGTAGATGAGATTGATATAAGAGAAAGAGTTTGCTAAATATTTTGAAGGGATAAAGGATAGAATTTTTTTGATGAAACTAGGTATATTTTATGAGGAAAATATTTATTTTCACAAGCTGGTGAAATTCGAGGTCACTTACTAAATCAAGATGACCCAAGAAAAACAGGTTTGTTGTGTGAGGGAGGATAGGAATCAAAAGTTCCATTCTATATACATTGAAATTGTAGTGCTTATGAATAATTTTTTAAGCCATTATAGATAGACAGTTTGACATATGTGTTTGAAATTCTGGGTCACAGTTTTTACTTGGTGATATAGTTAGCAGCCATAATATGTGAGGTATTTAAAGTTACCAGACTGCATTATCGTCTAACTTGATAATAAAAATAAAACTATGGAAGTGAGACCATGAACAAGAGAAGGAAGTAAAACAGTACCAGGAAATTCCCAGTAGAAAAATCCTCTAACAATTGCGGGTGGAAACCAGGTGCCCATCCAGATCTGTAAAGAATCAATACGTCATGCCCCAAAGATCAACCACTTCCACTCCCTGCTGGAATGCTAACGGCAAACAGCAGCTTTTGGAACATTGCTTGCTTGCTTTGCTATAGAAATATGTATGATTAAAACAATCCTGTTTTCGGTTGCTATAGAAATATGTATGATGATTAAACCAATCCTGCTTTTGGCACGCGGGAAGGAGTTCTATAAAAACTGCAGTCACTGGACGTTAGGCGCGACTCTCACTAGGGAGTGTGCCCTGGCCGGTAATAAAGGTTTCATTGAAATTTTCTC
>JAQZBX010110509.1:0-10378 GCA_029593785.1 Cabassous unicinctus
TCATGGACAGTTTCAAAGGCGTTGCCATCTGAGCCAGGCTTTAAAGGAAGATGACAATCCAGGCAGAAGAGCAGAGAATTGTTGGGTAAGTGGATGGAAATTCACATTGAAGCCAACATATGGAAAGGGCAGGATGAGAAATTCAGACATTTTCTTGATGGCAACAGTGAAATAACAGATTTTAAACCCAGGCAATTACACATTCAGATTTGCATTAGTAAGAAGTCAAAGACTTCTCAGGCAACTGGGTAGATGATGCTAATATGTCAGAGAGAGAGAACACTGGAGGGGAGAACACTGGGGGAAGAAAATAAGTTCTTTCTGAACATCATAAACTTGACAGGGGGCATAAGTACAAGAAGTTAAAAGAAAAATCAGAGCTAGAAAGAACATGTGGTTAAGAATGACAGGCACATAAGGGGACAAGGAGACCAGCTGGGTGGAGAGCACAAAGCAGAATAAGAAACTGACCATGGAAACCTTGGTAAATAGCTACGTTTGGAGGAATTGGCACAAATCCTAAAAGCCCAGGACTAGAATTGCTCTAGAACAAAATTTAGTTAGTTTATGCTAGTGACTATTCTTGTTATCTTTGCTCTTGAAGAGACTCGAGTCCCACTTCTCCTTGATATCTGAAAATGGACCCCCTGAGTAGAAACAAAAATAATCTCATCTATTAGTTAAATGAATTAGCTCAGCTGAACAGAGAAGTGGTACTTGTGACCAAGAGAAAGCTTTACATATATATAATAAACTTTGTTTTTAAAGAAGTTTTAGATCACTTTAGATCAAGTTACATCAAAAGTATAAGAGATTCCCATATATACCCCCCATCTTCCCCTATTGATAACATCTTTCAATTGCATGGTCCATTTGTTACAACTGATGAATAAATATTGAAACACTGTTACTAACCAACATCTATAGTTTACATTGTGGTTTACACTTAATTCCAATGCTCTAAAAATGCCCTATGTCCCACATATTATTCCCTTCCCCTCCCCTCAGAACCTGTGGTAACCACTAGCTTTATATCAATGTTACATGTTCTTCCATTACTACAATATTAATAAATTTACTTTGTCTATGGTTGCATTCTCCCCTTATGTTTGTACATTCCCCAACCTTGAGGATTTTGGAAGGGTGATGCCCGCTCTGCCTCAGATTGAGAGGGGGCTTAGAGTTTATGGGGACAATGGTAGTGACTGTTTTTGCTTGCAGTTGTAGATACGCTGTGTTTTGGGAAAGGGGTTGTCCATCATCATCATTTTGCTAGTTGTCCTGGGCAAGTCCGATGAACTGGAGAGCAGGTATTGGCTACAACTCTTCTGAGATTCAGGTTCAACCAGCACATGAACAGACTGAAGATTTAAGTCTCTAAGACATATATTTAGCGGGTATAGTGCTAATTACAGACTCAAAAGGAGCAGAAGGGCCATATATAGGGAAATTATAAATGAGTCTAACTCTGTTGCATTGGGCAAGTAGGTTGTCATATATTTCAAGGGAAGGCCCACCGACAGGGTGCTGATTTCAAGGGGTTGTGTGTCTTGCCTATAGTGTCCAGATGGCTCTAAAGCCCTAAGAGCACCCCTATTTGAGGCTTTCAATTCTTCTGGGTATATACCTAGTATTGGGATTGCTGGATCATATGGCAATTCTATAGTTAGTTTCCTGAGGAAGCACCAAACCATCCTCCACAGAGGCTGCACCATTCTACATTCCCACCAGCAGTGGATGAGTATTCCTACTTCTCCACATTTTCTCCAACACTTGCAGTTTTGTTCTGTTTTTTTTTAAGCAGCAACTAGTCTAATAGGTGTAAGATGATATTCCACTGTAGTTTTGATTTGCATTTCCCTAATAGCTAGTGATGTTGAGCATCTTTTCATATGCTTTTCAGCCATTTGTATTTCGTCTTTGGAAAAGTGTCTATTCAAATCTCTTGCCCATTTTTAAAATGGATTGTTCGTCCTTTTATTTTCAAGATGTAGGACTTCTTTACATATGTTGGATATTAGACCCTTATCCAATTTAAGTGGTTCTCAAATATTGCAGAAGGTTTTTAATTCAACAAAATAAAATCTTCAAAATATTACACCAAAGCTGGGTGCCTTATGATAACATCAGGCCTTTCAAAGGACATGATATATGAAGGATCCTTCGTGTGATGGTTAATTTTACTTACCAACTTGACTAGGCTATAGTTACACCCAGTTATTTAATCAAACACTATTTTAGGTGCTGCTGTGAAGGCATTTTAAAGATATGGCTAGCATGCACAATCAGCTAACTTTAAGTAAAGGAGATTACTCTCAATAAGGTGGGTGGGCCTCAACCAATCAGTTGAAGGCCTTAAGATTAAAAAAAAAAAAAGTGTTCTTGAAGAAATTCTGCCTTAAGACTGCATCAGCAACTCCTGCCAGTTTCCAGTCTGCCCTACAGATGTCAGACTTGCCAGGCCCCAGAATCGTGTAAGCCATAAATATCTTAATCAATCTATCTCCCATTGGTTCTGTTTCTCCAAAGAACCCTGACTGACATACTTTCAAAGGTTCCTTTCACTAAAGAGAAAGATGGAGACAGAGGGAAGCACCCACATTGCCTCTTTCATCTTTCTCTGCAGGGACTCTTGAGCTGATGGAGGGTCAGAACTTGGCTGGCCTGGGAAGGCTGGAATGAGGAATTGGAGATGTTCCAGTCAAACTGGAATTATCTCCCTAAATGTCAACCCCAGGCCTAGACAGAAGCCTGTGGCCTATAACAGGCAAAGGTTGTCTCACTCTTCTAACTGACCCCTAACTGCCTTCCATCCTCTTCCTTCCTCGCTCCTCAGGCATACACTATTTACTATCCTAGAGCTTGTCAATGACGCACTCCCTCTCCGGGGCCTACCTAGTGTTTTGACTTTTCTCCTATCCTCTTGCCCCATCAAGATTCCATTTTCTAAGTGCAGAGAAACATGACTTTCTGTACAATTTAAAGCACTTTACATTTATAGATTATGGAGATGGTTTCCAAAGCACTTATGCGCACAGCATTGTTTTTATAAAGCAGGCACAGCAAGGTACATCCTCATTTTTTATTTTTAGAAGGTATCCAGGTGATTCTAATGCCTCCACAAGTGTCGAGAACCACAGATTTAGTATAAACCAGAATTCAATAAAAAGTAAATATTATTACTTTGAGCCCCATCAACAAAATTAGGGAGATCATGCTTACTTCAAGGGGCACACGGAACCATGGGACCAAAGCGCGGCCATTTCTTCCCCTAAATGTGACATAAGTCATGGTAAAATTGGGAGGGTGGGGGTGGAGTCAGGGAAATGCTCATTACAAAATATCTAAATGTAGAAACATTTTCTATAGGGGAAAAAAAAAAGGTGAGGCGGGGGAAGCCAATTCATATTGAAGGTTTTCAATAGTAAAGACTATGAACTCCCAATTAAAAACTACGTTAAGACTCAAATGCGTTAATAAAACACGTGGTGGATGGAGCAAGAGGTCTGAGCAATCATAAGCCAAACGTTCCATTACAGCGAGAAGACAAGGTCAATTCTGCGAATTAATGCTTACAGTCAGTACCTGTTTCATTAGCACAGTCGTCTAAGTGGGAAGCTTCTGCAGCCTGCCTATTTAAGTGCATGAGCATTGTGCGCGCTGCTGAGATTTACAACCACAAACACCAGCGGTGCTTGCCCATAACGAACGCACAATTTAGGAAGGGAAACCCTCCACAATCACCTCCAAGGATCAAGTGAAAGGAGGAGGAAAAGATCTGGAAAGGCGTGGGCAGCCCGAGGCGCGAGGTACCCAAGGCGGCCGCAGCAGGAGCGGACGGCGCGGGGGGGGGGCTCCGCCGCAGGTTCCCGCTGGCAACCTGCCCGGCCTCTGTGGGGTCTCTCGCCCGCCCCGCTCCCGAGACCCGCAAGGGCACCGCTCACACTGCAGGATGATCTCTTCGAAGGCCTGCCTCTGCAGCCGGTCCCGGCGCCTCAGCTCCTCCGAGATGTGGCGCTTCCAGCGGGGAAAGCCGGCGGCGCGGAGGCCCGACGACATGTCGCGCGCTTCCCGGGCGCCTCAGCGCCGCGGATCCGAGCAGAGCCTGGCGGCCGCAACCCACAACATGCGAGAAACAGCGCGGGCGGGAAGACAGGCAACGCCAAGGCTCACCCCCACGCACAGGTCGCCCCCGACGCCATCCGGGACGCTCTTCCGGTTCCTGCCGGATATAGTTTTGGCGTGAGCCCGGAAGGCCTTCCTCCTTACCCGACGTGTTACGTCGTTACGCACACGGCAGACGCAGGTCACTAGTGACGCTTGCCCGAGGCTGGAACGGTAGGCGGCAGAGAGGCGGCCGCTGGGAGGCGTTCTGGGCCGCCAAGGAAGTCCAGTTTTGTGCGGGAAGGAACCAGGAAAAGGGTCTCTTCTACCTTTCCTTTGCTGCTTGTCTCTTTTTGGTATTTTCGTTTTTTTCCTGCCTTCTTTTTCATTGTCCTCTCAGTTCACAAACAGCAGTAAGTCCAGTCCCCACACAGTAGCTGTGTGACTGTGGATAAATAACGATCTCCCCAAGACTCAGTTTCCTCATCCTTAAAGTGGGCACGGTGATGATACCTACTTCACAGGGTTGTTGTGAGGAGTAAAAGGAATAAACTATGTGATGCAGTTAGTACTGTGTCTGGCACATGGTAAGGCTAACTTGACATAGATACCCAGTATACTTCCATTGCTTAGCCAAAATCAAAATCTGGCTGCTTTAGCAAGAGTGCTCCCCTGACCTTGGAAACAGGTTTGTTTGCACTCCAGAAATGGAATGCAAACAGAAGTTAAAGAAATACTTGAATAGTGTATCAGGAATCAGACTTGGCTGTTAATCACTAAACCCTAGAGATTATGTATTACCTAATGCAGGGTGCAAAAAGGATAATTTTCCAGTAGATGTTGTAAAGGGCAGATAGAGGACGCACAGGCTCCTTAGAAGATGGCATATGTGGGTGAGCTCAGTAGAATGGGAAACCTGGATCTGTGATAGAATCATTTCAATTCCATCTGCATTTAACAGGTTAGTGAATTTACTGCAAGAAATGGAACTGGATAAAGGCCAGAAGAGAGGAAAGGAATTTCAGAAACTGCTTTCTCTTCCAATGTGTCTCAAGTTGAAAGGAAGACCCATCAGAGACAGATAAGGAAGCCTTTCTCATGGAGCAGAGGAAGTCAGGCTTCTACAGCTGTTAAGCTATTTCATAGTCAGTACAGTGACCTGAAGTCATGAGAAGTCACACACTGAAGAAAGAGGTTCTGAAAGTCACTAAGAATGCCAGTTGGCACCAACCTGGAAAGACTGTTGCATCACATCTTGACAGTTAAGCATGCTAATTTTCCAGACAAGATTATGATTGAAATACATTAACAAATTTGCAGAATCAGCAATTCCACTTGTGAGAATTTATGCCAAAAAACTTGGACAATTGTCCTTATACAAAAATGTTACACTATTTTTTAAGATTTATTTATTCCCCCCTCCCCCCATTGTTTTGGGCTCACTGTCTGCTCTCTGTGTATTCTTCTGTGCCTGCTAGTCTTCTCTTTAGGTGGCACCAGGAACTGATCCTGGGACCTTCTGGAGTGGAAAGAAGGCACTCAATCTCTTGCACCACATCAGCTCCCTGGTCTGCTGCATCTCTTATTGTCTCTCTTCTGTGTCTCTTTTTGTTGCATAATCTTGCTGCACCAGCTCTCTGTGCGGGCCAGCACTCCATGTAGGTCAGCACTCCTGTGTGGGCCAACTTGCTTTTTCACCAGGAGGCCCCAGGAATCAAATCCTAGACCTCCTATAAGGCAGACGGGAGCCCAACCGCTTGAGCCACATCCGCTTTCCAGCATTGTTAATAATAGTAGGAAATTGGAAACAACCTAAATTTCCAACAATAAGAGATTGATTACATTACTATATATGTATTGATGAAAGATGTTCATTATAAAAGTAGACTATAATATAAATCCAATTTATGTAAAATAAGTGCATCCTTGGCTCCTCATAGACACTTAATCACTCTTTGTTGAATGAATGAATGAATAAGAATACTAAGGCCTGCTGTGTTCACAGGACTTTGAAGGAAAAGACTGGATTGCAGTTGTGTGCTAGGAAGAAGCAGGAAATAAGGATGTCTGAATAGTCTGGTGACAGATTGTGCACCTTAAGAGTTTTTATTTGTGCTGGTAAATAATCAGCATCTAAAGAATTCAGCATGCTTTGCTGGAAAGCAACATCTATGAAATGGATCGTGACTGCCTGTGATGGATGTAAGATAAATGTAAAATATCCCAAGATTCTTGTAGCAATGTGTTAAGCAGCCCAACTTTTCTCACAGGAGAATGAATGAGTCATCAAAGAACTTTCTTCATGGAAAGCCTAGTTTCGTTGAAGCAAAGTACAAACAGCTTTAACACAACAACATTTCTACTGCTAAAAACTTCCAGGAGATTCTCACCTTAACCATCAGTGCCTACATATCTCATCTGTGAGCTCCTCTAGATATGCCCAAATTCTGAGAAATCCAAGGTTCAGCCTTCACACAATTGTCCTACTTACTCTTTTCCTTTCCCTCTTGGTCTTCCTGCTTTTCTTTATCTTTCAATCAACAAATGAAAACTGAGTTCAATCCTAGTGTGGGTCAGGCACTGGGATAAGTGCTGCCTGGAAGACAAAGATGGCCCAGGCTTGGATCCTGACCTCAAGAGCCTCACCCTCTAGGAAGGGATATCTGAATATGTATTATCTATGGAGGTAAGGCATATAAAGTACAAAGGGCGGGCCGTAAAGCAGTGCCAAGGGAGTTTGGTTCTCTTCTTTTTTCCCTCTTGCTTTTATTCTTTTTAAAAATATAATTTCCTGGTTTTTTTTATTGCTCTTAATCTTTACTTATTTCCACTCCTTTTCAGCTCTTCCCAGAATTATATCACTAAAAGTGAAAGTAAATTTGGTAGGGATTTCATACATATGACACCAAAAGCATGAACAACACAAGAAAAAATAGATAAATTGGGCTTCATCAAAATTAAAACTTTTGTGCTGTCAAAAGGCATGATCAAGTAAGTAAAAAGACAACCTACAGAATAGAGGAAAATAGTTGCAAGTCATATATCAGTATTATAGTAACGTTAAACTTTCTTAGAGGAGGTCCTTGTTGTCCTTTCTATATATTGGCAATCAAGTGTTTGGAATACTGGCCAGAGGATTCAATGGGCACATCTGAGAAACTGGGACTATGTTCCCTGTTTAACGAGTGTAGGGGTCATTTTTCCCCTCGGTTTGTTTCTTTGATCTTTAAAGAGATTGTAAAATTTCTCTCACCCTACTGCCTTCTCCTACGGTGAAATAATAGCTAATTTTTATTGAGTGATTTTTGCATCCCAGCCACTGTGCTTAATGTAGATTCATTCATTTAATCCTTGCGACAACAAAACGATGTTAAGTATGATTAATATTTCCCTTTAACAGATGAGGAAATTGACACATAGAGGTCAAATAACTTGTCCAATGGCACAGAGTTAGTAAGAGGCAGAACTGGGATTCAATCCCAGAACATGGGTTTCAGAACTTACCTGTTTAACCATGTCACTGTGCTGTGTCAGGTCAGGAAGTTAGTGGCTGGGTTTTACGCTGAGATAACATAGCAGTTAGAAAGCTTCTGATTGTAAGCGATAGAAGTGCAATTTGAGCTACCTTAAGAAAAAGGGGTGGGAATGGGGGGTTGTTATCTGGATATGGGGTGTTGCGAGCCTGAGCAGGGATTGGGTTGGACCCTAGGATTCACTGGAACCAGGACTCAGATCCCATCAGAGTGCTCAAACTTTTGCACCTGCCTCCCTCTGTAAACCGCTGCATCCTTTTCCTCTGGTCTTGCGGCCTAGCTCTTTTTGTTTCTCAGTCCTCCCAACCTCAAGGTGAAGAAGTGGCTCCTCCAACAACTCCTCCATATAAGCAAACAGCCAGGCAGAGCTGACATCTCTGAGTCCCAGTTCTAAGTGGCCAGGAGAGGACTCTGATGGACTGGCAGGTGTCCATTCCTAACCTATCAATGTGGCAAAAGAGCATCATCACATCTTCCTGGAAGGCTCTCTTGATAGCCAACTGGATGGAGGGGAAGGGGCCATCACTAGAAGAAGAGAGATGTAGAACACATCTTCTGGCTGGCCAGCCCAGCACCTCTTTCCTCATTCCTTTGGAAGCAGATTCTACCCTCCTGGCTACGTGCATGGTCTTTCTGCCCTCCTACCTCCAACAATTTGGTACCAAGCAGTCGGTGTAGGTACCCTTGTTAATCACAGTCCTCCATAGAAATTTTAAAACTAGACCTAGTAGACATGGGCCCTTTCCCCCTTTGGTTATGAAGTCTGAGGCTATGAATTCGGATCTGCTAGTGACCATGTCCCTGTTTCTTGAAAAAGTTAGTCTGAAAAAAAATGGAGTAACCACACAGGGAGAAGTGGAGATGCGAGACCAAGAGTCCAGATGGAGTTAGAATCTGTGGTACCAGCTACTCATAAAATTAGTCCAGCCCTAATCTCCAAGTCTGATATTTGGGCCAATACATTCCTGCATTTTACCACAACATTAGGTTTCTTTCACTTGCTGCTTCAAAGCTCTTACTGGTATAGTCAGGTAAGCCCGAGAAAAGAGTATGGCTGGGCAAACAAATGGGAGTGCCCTGCAAGTGGTCACTAAGTCAAACTTTCCCACTTTAAAATCATGACAAAAGGGTGAAAGTCAACCCCATTGCTCTTTTTGCATCAACTAGCAATCCATTTTCAAACTTCTTGGGAAAAAGTTTTTGGATCTGAGAGCACATGAACTTCTGAGCAATTTAAGCTCTGTTCCAAATAATAGTATCTGTTGGTGAAAGAAATAATTTTAAAAAAATTATAACTCAAAAGTTACATATAGAAATATTGGAGGGGGGGGCGGATGTGGCTCAAGTGGTTGGGCGTCTGTCTTCCATATGGAGGGACCTGGAGTCGATCCCCAGGACCTCCCGGTAAAATAAAAGAAAAAATTTAGAAGGTGCACCATCAGGCCCCACGAGAGGGTGAGCCCCCAGGCCCCGCAAGTGGGCATGCCAGGCCCTGCCAACCCACGCAGCAAGATGATGACATAACAGGAGAGTGACACAAGGGAGAGCCAAGACGGGACGCACCGAAAAACCAGGAATTGAGGTGGCGCAGGTGGCAGAACACCTCTCTCCCACATCGGAGGTTCTCAGGATCGAATCCCAGTGAAGACAGGAAGAGAAGGATGAGAAGAGAGGGCAGAAAACAGACACAGAGAATTGCGCAGTGAATGGACACAAAACAGCAAAAACGGGAGGAGGAGGATAAAAGTAAAATAAATCTTAAAAAAAAAAGAAATATTGGAATAGGATTAGAATATAAGAAAATACTGTTGCCATATGTTAGAACTATCGTCCCTTTCCCCCTAAATAGAAAATGAAGGGACACCATTTCATAAAGCACTTTTCAAATGACTCATGAGATATTAATAGCTCTGCAGAGTGTCTAACCCATACTGTGTTCTCTTGCAGTAGAGCCACAAACTATGCAGCAGCATAATAGGATTTTGAGTAAATAAACAGTGTGTGTCATGAGATGTGGTTCCTTGTTGAGGTATCAAGTTGATATTTTGTCTTTTAAAAGGCCTGAAATTGACATTTGTTTAACTTGACCTGCAAGTCTGGATCTCCAGGCACTTTGCCATTGGGAGGCTGGTCCTGTGTGCTACCCTCCAAATGTTCCCAAAGTGTCCCTAATTAGGAAGAGCCACCTAGGGACACAGCAGCCTGCAAAGAGAGGGCTCCACGATGGGCCTCTCTGTGTGGCACATGACTTCCCATACATTCCAGCTTTTTATCCTGAATCTCTTCTTTCCACTGGAAAATTTTCTATTCCAAACTGCACACAGCATCTGAGTCTCTTACGTTTCCCCTTAGCCAAAGTTTCCTTGGAAATCTTTGAAGACCTTCCTTAATTTTGAAGACCTTCCTTAATTTTGTCAAAGAGTGTGAGTGGATTAATGGCGTTTCCAACTACAGAGGTAACCCCAGCACAGCACTCATTCTTCTGGAAGTGTGGGGCAGTACAGTCTTAGGAAAAATGGTCTAACCTATGAGGCACATGAGGGATCTTTGAAAATGTTTAATTGATCTAGTTCAGTCCTTCGAGTCCACATTGAGGGCAGAGTCAAGAGTGGCTTTTCTGGTCTTTCCAAAGTGCCCCTGACATCTCCAAATGGACCTGGCCCTGCCATAGACCTTGGGCGTACTCCACTAGATCACACCCTGGTTTGCAAAGTACCTGTGGCAGTTTGAGATTATTTATG
>JAQZBX010110510.1:0-10366 GCA_029593785.1 Cabassous unicinctus
CCCCCCCCCCCGATTATAAACACAGTACATCTTTGGCATAGATGCATGAATATTATAGTATTGCTGTTAACCACAGTCCATAGGTCACTCCAGTTGTATTTTTCCCGTGCTTCTCACATTCCCTCCTGCAATACTGATGTACATCTGCTCTAGCTTACTAAGGACACTCTTGCATCTGTACCATCAACCACAATTCTCACCCACCTCTGGGTTTAATGTGTTATTCAGTCCCTAGATTATTCTCTAGCTTTCTTTCAATTGACATTTACATCCTTAAACTACCATTTCCAGCCACATTCCCATTTATAAATCAGCTGTTACACACTATAATGTGTTACCATCAAGTCTATACATTTCCACACTTTCACAGTAAAGTTAATTAAAACTTCTACATACATTAATCATTAGTATTCCATTTCAGTCCTCCTCTTATCTCCTTTAAGAATCTACCACCTACCACCAGATCTTGAAGATGTTTTTCTACATTTTCTTCTAGAGGCTTTATGTTTATTGTTTTTATATTTAGGTTTTGATCCATTTTGAGTTAATTTTTGTATAAGGTGTGAGATAGGTGTCCTCTTTCTTCTTTTGACTATGAATATCCAGTTCTCCCAGCACCATTTGTTGAATGGACTGTTCTGCCCAAGTTGGATGGGTTTGACAGGCTTGTCAAAAATCACTTGACCATAGATGTCAGGGTGTGTTTTTGAACCATCAATTCGGTTCCATTGGTCTATGTGTCTGTCTTTATGCCAGTACCATGTTCTTTTTACCACTATAGCTAGGTAATATGATTTAAAGTCCAGAAGTGAGGGTCCTCCAACTTTGCTTTTACTTTTTAAAATGTTCTGGCTATTTGGGACCCCTTACCCTTCCAAATAAATTTGATAATTGTGTTTTCCATTCATTTAAAAAATTCTGGTGGAATTTTTATCAGGATTGCATTGAATCTATATATCAATTTGGGTAGAATTGACATCTTAATGATATTTATTTTTCCCATACATGAGCATCGGATGTTCCTCCAATTATTTAGGTCTTGTTTGATTTCTTTTAACAGTGCATTGTAGTTTTCTGAATAGAAGTGCTTTACATTGTCTGTTAAGTTTATTCCTAAATATTTGATTTTTTTAGTTGCTATTGTAAATGGAATTTTTTTCCCCTGACTTCGTCCTCAGATTGTGCTTTTCCACCACTCTTTTGAGACATTTAGTTACTTTTACTGATATAATCTTCATTTCTAGACTCTTTTCCAAACCTGTATTTCCTGTCTTTTCTTTTCAGACTGTATCACATCCTTAAGTATTTCCTGCAAAGCAGGTCTCTTGGTTACAAACTCTTTCAGTTTCTGTTTATTAGTGAATATTCTAAACTTGCCCTCATTTTTTAAAGACTGTCTTGTCAGATATAAGATTCTTTGCTGGAAGTTTTTCTCTTGCAGTATCTTAAATATATCATACCACTGTCCTTGCCTCCATGGTTTCTGATGAGAAATAAGCATTTAATCTCACTGGGTATCCCTTATATATTATGCAGTGCTTTTCTCTTGCTGCTCTCAGAATTTTCTCTTTGTCTTTGCCATTTGCAATTCTGATTAGCATGTCTCAGAGTTGTTCTATTAGGATTCATTAAGATGCATGTACATTGTGCTTCTTGGACACAGAAATCTATGTCCTTCAATAGGGTTGGAAAATTTTCTACCATTATTTCTTCAAATATTCCTTCTGCCCCTTTTCCCTTCTCTTGTCCTTCTGGGACACCCATGACAGGTATGTTTGCATGTTTCTTGCTGCAGTTTAGTTCCCTGAGACCTTGTTCAATTTTTTCCAATCTTTTCTTCACCTGTTCTTTTGTACATTTGCTTTCAGAAGCCATTTCTTCAAGCTCACCAATCTTTACTTCTGCCTCCTCAAATCTTCTGTTACATGATTCCAGGGTATTTTTCATTTCATTTATTGTGCCTTTCATTCCCATAAGATCTGCTATTTTTCTATTATGTTTTCAAGTTCTTCTTTGTGCTCATCCAATGTCTTCTTAATATCCTTAATCTCTTTAGCCACCTCATTGAATTTATTAAGGAGATTTGTTTGAACATCTATGATGATGTACTTCAACTCCTTTATGTCATCTGGAGGTTTATCTTGTTCCTTTAACTGGGCCATATCTTCTTGTTTCTTGGTATTTGTAATTTTTTGTTCATGTCTTGGCATCTCGCTTACTAGATGTATTTATTCTGCATGCAGTTTCTCTCTTTAGTTTAAGGCTTTCTTCCCTTTATCCCTTATTGGTTGTATAGTAGGAGCCAAGGATGTAGTTGGTGCTGTAAGCAGTGGAGGCTCCTAAACTAGTTTTTAATGTCACTAAAAAACTCAGAGAATTTAGAAGCAGAAAATGTATGGTTTTGGAAACTCCCTTATAAACCTCCTACCTGGTACTTTGTTATCTGCTAATAAAAATGTTGCTTATATATTGTTAAGCATAAAACAAAATCTTTTCTTTTAAGACTAATATCCAGCTGCCATCTTTCACCCTTACTCATGTTACCTCTGTCTGTATAAAACAACAAGAGAAAATTTATAATATGAGATGGTTACCCCCTGAATAATGTAATTTCACCATCAAGCATTAATGTTCAATGTTGTGTATATATTACTCCTATTATTCTGTTGTCTTTTATACTGTTGCTATGGAATCTGAATGCAATGTTCCAATGCCCTGGCTGCTCAAATGGTATTGCAGAAGATCTACATGTAGAATGGAAGGTGGAAAGGGCATTGAGGGTGGAGTGAGGGGTTAAAGTGAATGCCCATTCCCCCTCCTCTTCCTTCCTGTTGATTTGAACTGAGGGAAGGGACGGACTGAACTTACCAGCAGCCTGGTTCTTGAAGATAAGAGCAAAGGTGTGGTAAGAATGTTTTGAGAATTGCATGCACGAGCATATTTCTGTAACATTTCTGTAGCTGTTCTGGGCACTGTCCCTTTTCCCCCATGCTGTAATATCTTTATAAGCCCTTACCCCTGAGGGGTGGTGTGGTACCTCCTGGCCGGCCACCACTGGGTCCTGTAAGTATTAAAGTCTTATCTACTCTTGCTGGTCTCCCATGTGGTTTCTTTGAAATATCAAAACATTTGGTCAACCTTCCTGGGCTTGACCTCCTGCATTACAAAGGAGTAATATATAAGGCATCATAATATATAAACACTTACAATGAATCATAAATCAATGTGATATTGGCAAGGTAGAGAAACTAATGGGACAGAATAAAGAAAGCAGAAGTAGACTCAAGCATATGTGGAAATATGATTTCTGATAGAAGAGGCATCACAAATGAGTGGGAAAAATATGGGCTATTTATTAAATTGAGATATGACTATTGGTTATATGTATAGAAAACCAAAAATCAGAGCCCTAGAACACACCATGAAGACATAATTTTAGCTAAATTAAAATTTTGGAAAACTTTTAATACAGGGGACTATATTCATGATATTGTTATAAGGATTTATTGAGTGTAGCAGTTTGGCATTGTTTATGAATTCCAAAAATAGATATTGGATTATGTTTGTAAACTGGTCTGTCCCTCTGGGCATATTAGATTATATTGGATTCAGAGGTTCCACTTTTAGTTGATTAAATAATGATTAAGGCTTTGATTGGGCCACATCAATAAGAAGTTGCATCCCCGCCCCCTTGGTGGGTGAGACTCACAGAGAAACTACACCACAGAGAAGGGAGTTTGGAGTTTTGAGCTGGAGCCTTGGAAGTAAGCTCACAGAGGGGCAGAGAGCTGAGCCTGGAGAGAAGCAAGGCCCTGGGATAGAGAGAGAGCTCGTCCCCTGATAGTCTACAGCTGGCCTTGTGGAGAGAGCAGGGTAGCTGAGCCCGGAGAGAAACAAGCCCTGGGAGGTGAGGAACCCAGGAAGACTGAACTACTGGCAGATGTCAGTAGCCATCTTGCTCCAACACATGGCAACAGACTTTGGTGAGGGAAGTAACTTCTGCTTTACGGCCTGGTAACTGTAATCTTCTACCCCAAATAAACACCCTTTATAACAGCCAACAGATTTCTGGTATTTTGCATCAGCACCCCTTTGGCTGACTAATACGTTGAGCAAGATAAAAATGCAAATTGATGACATAGAAACAGATAATATGGTAAGGATATGGAGTCATGGGAACTCTTCTACAATCCTAGTGAGAGTAAACTTACGTGTGTGTGTGTGTGTGTGTGTGTGTGTACAATATACCAGAAAAAAGGAACAGCAAGTCTAAAGGCCAGTAGGTTCAAGGAACAGCAAGGCAGCCAGTGTTCCTGGAAAATAGTGAATGCTATATATGTAAGAAAAAACTAGTAAAATTGAGGATATATATACTGTATGACCCAGCTATTCTGTTTCTATGTACATGCCCTACAGAAACTCTGCCGTTTGTGTTCATATATACAAATCCTCACTGTAGCATTTGTTTTTGGAAAATGCTAAAAGAGAAAAGTTTGGAAACAATCAAAATGTCCATCAGGGTAACACATTATAGTGAGTATAACTAACACAGCTGGTTTATAAATGGGATTGTGGCTGAAAGGGGTAGTCTAAGGATGTAAATGTCAATTGAAAGAAAGCTGGAGAATAATCTAGGGACTGAATAACATAGTGAACCCAGAGACAGATGAGGATTGTGGTTAATAGTACAAATATAAGAATATTCTTCTATGAACAAGAACAAATGTACATCACTATTACCAGGTGGTAAGAATATGGAGATGCATGGGAAACTACAATTAATGTAATTTATGGACTATAGTTAACAGCCATACTGTAACATTCTTGCATCAATGTCAAAGAAGGTACTGTGTTAATAATAAGGGGTATGGAAAAAATATATCAAATATGCATTATAGACAATAGTTAGTTTTAATTATCTGATGATGTTCTCTCATAATATGTAACAAATGTACCACAACAGTGTAATGTGTTGGTGGAGAGGTGTTATATGGGAATTCTGCACATTGTGCATGAATGTTTTGTGCATTCACAGCTTCTCTAATATATATGTATATTTCAATTAAAAATGTCCATCAGTAAGGACCTACATGTAAAAATATATTTCCACATCCCTGGAATTGAAAGTGAAACATAACTAAAAAACATTTTATGTGAACAGGACATATAAAGTCATGGCAAGTTGTAGGTATTCTGCAATCACAGCAGCAAAAATTTCATTCAAATCTGGTATTGATACTAGAGGAGAAAAATGCCAGTTGAGAAACAGTTAGCATAAGTCTAGCCTAGGACAAAATGTCTGATAAAAATATATTCAAATACATATACTTATCAATACATAGGCATTGAGGAGAATAATTATGGGAAAATGTTATCTGGAATGGAGATTGTCATATGCTTTTCTATTTACTATGTCAGATCTAAGAATAGAAATTCAACAAATAATATTAGAATAATCTTAAGTCAAAATATAAAAAATATCAAGCTAACTCAGCACACAAATTGATATATAGACAATTTCTCTGCACAATCCCAAAATTCAGACTGACTTATACAGGCCTTGAATTAGCCAGATGGTTTGATTGTACTGTGCTACTCCTTACTTGCTTCATCAATGTTTTAAATTCTTTAATGTGTTTGCCCACTCAATCCAAGGCCAAAAGCCTCAATGTGTAGTTGTTTTCTAAAAAATAAAGAACCAGCCACATGGTGATGACCATTACTAGGAACTCAGTGTTAAATTCCAGTTCACTGAGGCTCAGAGACAAATCATAGTTCAGGAAGAGAAAGTTTATCAGATCATCTGTGTGGCAAGGGTCTGAAGTGAGACTTCAGCCTGCCTGACTGACTCTGGTTTGCATTTAAATAGCTTGGGAGTGGGGTACTTAGGGAGAACAGGAAAAAGTACTGATTTTTACCCTTTTAGGAGGGGTCTTCAAGGATGAGGTATATGTGTTGGAATGCTCAATAAGATGTTTGACAATCTTGTGATCAGCTTTGAGGTAAGACATAACATGTTTTTTCAGGGGTAGAGGGTGGCGGTTTGGGCCATTTGTCATTGGGGCAGGGGAGACTTGCTGGTGCTGGTTGGGGGTAATGGGTGGGTCATTTTGATGGACGGGGCTAACATTTGGCCATTTGTCATCCGGGCAGGGGAGACTGGCTGGAGCTGGCTGGGGGTCGCAGGCAGGTTATTTATCCAAATGGGGACAATATTCCCAACTCCTTTTGGTATAGTTGAGGGGTAGGGAGGGAGAGTGGGAATGGGGGCAATGATTGTCTGGCTGCTTCCTGCTGTCATAGGGTATTGTGGGGGATGGTGCTCCTCCCTCTCTGGCTGCGTGTAGGAGTGGAGTTCTTGAAAATTTGGGGCTAGAGGCATGTAGCTGACTCTTCTCATGAGTAGGACATTGTTGACATGTGTTTCAGTCAGGATGTGCACTGTTTTTCAGATGAAGTCAGAGAAGATTCTGAAGAGACAAGGGCCAAAGATTAACAGACTGAAAGCCGTGATGATAAAGGGAACAAAAGCATGATGAAAGACATGATCCAGTGTGCCCAACTTCCTGTGGAATTAGGCTTTTTAAAGTTTTGTTTTATTTTTTTAATTTCTTTGATGACTGTTTGAACTTTTCCTGAGCGATTTATGTAGAAACAACACTCTTCTCCCAAAAAGGCACATGTGCCACCTTGGGCGGCTGTTAGAGCATCAAGTGCCCTTCTATTCTGTAGTACTACTTCTACCAGGGACTGTTGTTGTATGTCAAGGGCTTTTAAACTCGTGGTTACTTCTTCGGTGAGTTTGGTGAGGGTTGTGGCTAGCTGTGAGTATTGATGTTGAGAGAGACCTAATAAAGTGGCTCCTGCAATGGTTCCAATGAGCCCAAGAGCGATCATTATGGGGATATGTATTGTGCGTTTGGATTTTGAGATGAGGGGTCATAGAAGGTAGGTAGGGATGGCTGAAATATTGGTATATCCCATCCAGGGGACAGCGTAGACTAATGTGCAGGTGCCTTGTCATTCAGCGGGTAGAAAATGTTATATAGAGTTTCTGCAGGGAAATGACAGTCCAGATTGATTTCCAGGGGCTATGTAGAATGACAAAGTCCAGTTACTATTTATGTTTTCTTGTGTGTCTTTCTTAGTGACTGTTTTATGGGATAAAGAGGGACATAGGTGGGTTTGGGGCTGGGTTTGGTGTTGATGCATTATGGAAGGCCCAGAGGTATCCTCTAATGGGATCCCAAAGCATAGGGAAAGTGGTGATTAGGGCCAGACAGTTGTGTCATCTGGCAGGCGAATAAAAGGTATTGATGAGGTGATAGGGGTCAGCAAATTGTGCCATGGGTCTGCCTTGGCAGGAGACTCCATGGTTCCCCCAGTTGTGTTGTGAGAGGTTGTGGGAAGGGTTATAGGTGCATGAGTTGTTTAGTTGCAACCGGGTTATGCAAGTGCCTGGGGAGCAGGTGGCTTTACCAATGGTCTAGGGGCACCTTCTCTGACTACATGGAATGTGTGTCTGCACTGGTTTGGGGGAACTTGGCTGAGAGTTTTGGCTTTAGTGGTGTTGGCTGTGACGCAAAATGCGAAGTGTAAATGTGAGCTGCTTAGGTTGGTATAAAGGAGTCAGGTATATAGTGGTTTGTCATCCAGGTATTGAATTATTAATGGATGGCCATATTGCATCCATGATAGGTTTGTGGGAGGGTGTTACCATTTTCTGGTTAATCTGGACATGTTCTCTCAGACTTCCTTGGATGAACATTATCGTGCCTCCCCACTCTTTCTCTGAAGCAGGGATTAAACATGGGTGGCTTGGATGGGTTGGGACAAAGCCAGCATGAGGATAGGTTGAGATATTGGGCTGTTTGGTTGGCTAGGAGTAAGGTATTCTGAGGGGCATGTGAATACAGAGTAAGGGGAAATTGTAGGATGAAAATGAGGGAGAGGATGGTCATTTTAATTTTGGTATGTAATTATTAGAATGATGAGAATGAAGAAATATATTTGTTCAGGGGTATATGATAAGAGATCTTCTTGAAGCCAGAGGTCGGAGGTGCACAGTAATGACTGGGAAGCATTAATGGGGCTTGGTAGGAGGTTTGTAATTTTCAGAGTAAAATTGAGAGGAAGATTTTGAAGAGTGCTTTAAATATGAGTTTTACTGTTTTGAGTGCCACCAGACAAAGGAGTGGTTACAGGTTGGGCACATAGGGGGCGGGTGCACTCTGTTATGGCCGAAAGAACTAGAGAAATAAGGAAGACAAAGGTTAGCACAAAGAAAATAACTATAACTACTTGGCAGGCTGTGGACATATTACAGGTATGATGTAGGATTGGTCTCACCTGGAATCTTGCAAAATAGCAGCTTTAAGCCTTCTTGTGCTTCACAGGCCTAATGGTCAGGAATCAGTGTTTCTTCATGGCTTGTGGTCTGGGGAAGTGAGGTAGGCAGATCCGGGTGGTTTCCACAGGTTGCGGTGCAGGTTTGAGTCGGGTAAAATGGATCCAAGATGAGATGTTGGCTAATTTATCTGCTGAGGGGGTACTTAGAAGAATTAAATGAAGTGCAGTCCATAGGGGTCGGAGGGGTTTAGGGTGTAGGATTTTAGGTAGACCCACTCTCCCAGAGCGAAGCTTGGGGATGTGGGCTCTACTGGCGGTTGAGACAGACTTCTTGGACATGCTGTCTAAGTATGTGTCGGGTTTGGCTTAAAATGGGGAGGTAGTCACTGAAGAATGAGGTGGGAGGGGGAAAATTTCCTAGGACATAGGGTCGACCATACATAATTTCAAAGGGACTTAAGAGGAGGGGCTTACAGGGGACAGAGAGGAGTTTGAGGAGTGCAATGGGTAAAAGTTCTACCCAGGTGGTTTGAATTTGGATCATGAGTTTAGTGAGGTGATTTTTGATCAGGCTGTTCACATGCTCTACTTTGCACAACGATGGGTTGATATGGAATGTGCACCTTCCAAGTAATGTGGAGAGCAGCGCATGGGGTGATTTGGGAAATAAAGGCAGCACCATTATCTGATTGTAATGATGTGGGAAGGCTGAATTGGGGAATGGTTTCATGTATTAGGACTTTGGTTACAGCGTTGGCCTTTTCAGAGGTGCTAGGGAAGGCTTCCACCCAGCCTGAAAAGGTACCTGTGAAGACTAACAAATATTTTACTCGTTTCACGGGGGCCATGTGAGTAAAATATATCTGCCAATCTTGCCTGGGTATCTGTCCACATGCTTGATGAGCAAGAGTGTGGGGTTTTGGGGGTGGCCTTTGGGGTGAAGACATTTGTCAAATATGACAGGATGCTGAGATTTCTGACAGATTTTGTGAAGGTTGGGAAGAGCAATGAAGTTGTAGAGCAGCTGGGTTAGTGGCTTAGGGCTAATGTGGAACTGGTTATGTAGAGAAGTAAGGATATTTAATTTCTCTTGTTTTAGTAGCACTATCTTGTTGTTCTTAAAAATCCATCTGTTATTGATCTTTGCCCTGGCCTGCAGTAAAGAATGTGTTTCTTCTAGAGAGTAGGTTGGGGAACTAAGGGGCAATGCTAGTAACATTGGTGAGGGTTTATAAGACAGGTCTTTGGTTTTTGTGGCTTGTAGCTTTGCCTCTTTGCTATATGCTTTCCCTGTGCAATTGGGTTATTCTGTTTTTGGTGCCCCTTGCAGTGAAGGATTGCTATGCACTGTGGCAGGCTGGCAGCCTGAAGGAGTTTCAGAATCAGGTGGCAATTGACAATGGAAGACCCATTAGTGGTTAGGTTCCCTCTTTCTTTTCTCAGAGGAGCATGGGAATGTATGATATGTTATGCATATTTAGAATCGGTGTGTATGTTGACTGTGAGATTTTGGACTATAGTTAGGGCTCTGGTGAGGGCTATGAGCTCTGCTTGCAGTGATGATGTGCCTGGTAATAATGGGCCTGATACTAAGACTCTGTTTAAGGTTACTATTGCATATCCTGCCTGTGTAGCATTGCCAATTTTGGTGGAGCTGCCATTGATGAACCAGTTTGGAGCAGGTTCTGGCAGGGGAAGATCTGAGGTGTTGGGAAATGGATTGATGAAGTGATCAAGTATTTCTGAGCAGTCATGTTCTGGGGCTTTTTCATTCGTGTTTGAGTTAGGTATGGAGAGTAGGGTAGTGGGGTTAAGGGAGGGGCACCAGTAGAGAGTAATGTTTGGGTTTTGGAGTAGAGTTGCATGTATGGCTTGTGAGTATTAGAAATGATTGAGATGGCTTGATGGGACAGTAGGGAAGATAGTGTGAGGAGTATACCTGGATGGTTTCCTGGACGAGTATGGTAGCAGCTGCTAAGGTTCAATGACAGTGAGGCCACCCTGTGATAGTCCATCA
>JAQZBX010110511.1:0-10366 GCA_029593785.1 Cabassous unicinctus
CGCGTCCCGAGGCCTCCTTGTGAGGGCACGCCGGCCTGAGCGGTGCGGTGGGCTGATGCAGCAACCTCACGGCAGGAAGCGGGTGTGGCGCAATGGATAGAGCCCCCGTTTACCATATGAGAGGCCCCGGGTTCGCTTCCCGGCGCCTCCTTGTGAGGGCAGGCCAGCTCGCGCGGCGCCTCGGGCTGATGCGGCAAGACCTCACAGCAAGGGGGAGATAAGCAGACACAGAGAAGACACGCAGTGAATGGACACAGCAGCACAAGCAGCAAGGGGGGGGATAAATTAAAAAAAAAAAAAATTATGGTGAGATATATATATACACATATATATAATATAAAATTTGCCATTTTAACCATTTTTTTTCTTTATTCCTAAAGAAGTTTTAGATTACAGAAAAGTTACGCTGAAAATACAGGGGATTCCCATATACCCCACCCCCTCCCTGTCTCACACTTACCCCCATTAACACCATCTTTCATTAGTGTGGTACATTTGTTATAATCGATGAGCACATATTGCAGCATTGCTACTAACCATGGTCTATAGTTTACATTATGGTTTATACTCTGCACCGCACAATTTTATAGGTTTTGACAAAATGTATAATGGCCTGTATCTGTCATTGCAATGTCATATAGAACAATTCCAATGTCCCCAAAATTTTAACCATTTTAGCCATTTTTAAGTGTACAATTCAATGGCATTAATTAATTTACTTTGTGCTACTATTACCACCATCCATTACAAAAACTTTTTCACCACCCCAAACAGAAACTCTGCCCTCCCCTGCCTTCTACTTCCGTGTCCAAATATCCTTTGCTTAGAAGGACTCCAGTCATGTAGGATTAAGGCCCACCCTGTTTCAGTTTGGCCTCATCTTAACAGGATCTTTGGAGAGCCCATTTATCAATGAGTTCATGCCCACAGGGTCAGGGGTTTGGACTTGAACATGTCTTTTGGGGGGCCATGATTCAGTCTTCCACACGCCCTCTCCCTGGCTCCTGGTCACCTCAACTCTACTTTCCATCTCTGGTGAATTTGCACATTCTGGACATTTCGTATCAGTGGAATCATACATTTGTCATTTTGTGTCTGGCTTCCTTCACTTAGCATACTGTTTTCCACGTTCCTCCATGTTGTAGCATGTATCACACTCTTTTGAGGCTTGCATTTTTAATACTGTCACAATAATTGCAAGTTTGGAGACTGGATCTCCCTCTTAAGGCAGCCATTCCTTCTCCAGCTTGCTCAGCTGCTTCCTTCTCAGCAGCTGCTCAAACTCCTCAGGGGGCTGGGATGAGAGGAAGGAGCCAAGTACCTCTTCCAGAGAGCAGGAGGATCTCAGGCAAATGTGGAGACTGGGCTTTAGTCTCGGGACCACCTTGGCCCCTTGTTAAGCCTTCTTTATGGGGCCCAAAACTGGCTCAGGCTTTGGAAGCGATTTGCTTCTCCAGGAGCCCCAGCTGATAAGGAAGGTGTCTGCCCTGGCTGGGGACAGCTTTCCTGGGGCAGGGCTGTGAGTGTTGGGGGAAGGAGCCGTCTGGCGACCCTGGAGGCTGGGGTATCATCTCACCAGTGCCAGACAAGGCAAGTCCTTGGCTGCCGGACAGGGCATAATAGCTTTTGCTCTTGTGGATCTGTGTCTCCTGTAGCAGCCGCAGATGCTGAATCTGCTGTTTCTGAGAAAGTGAAATTTCAGTCCCTCTACTCCCCTTACCTGCTGGGCTGTTAGGGCACATGAAGAGGGTGTCGGCTGACCTCCCAGACCTCCTAGGAGAAAACGGACATTCTTGTAGAGACAAACCCATATCTACTCAGGCACTGCCAATCTAGTGACGTGGCATAGATACATCTGGACCTTGGTGTGAAGGAAGCTGCAGAGAACTTCTCTTCTGTGTGCTCAGTTTGGCTGCATTGGGGGTGGGCATGGGGACGGGGCAGAGGGGACATATTCTATGTCCTGGCCTCCAAGAAAATGATACCCTGGCCCCCTCCCATCCCTTTCATCTCTTATTACACAAAGACAAAGATGGAGCTCAGAAGCTTCACTGAAATAGGAAAATCTTTAGCTTCATTGGATGTTTGTTTGACTTAGGAAGGTTGACTGTCAGTTGAATTGGGAATGAAAAGGACAAAATCAGAGAACTATGTATATAGAATGGATGTATTGCTGAGCACTGTGTCCAATGGCAAGTTGTAATTCAGGATTTTATAGATTCTCTGAAAACAGAAACCTCCACTTATAACACACAAGTCTATTTCACTTTCATTCAAGTCTCATATGCATTTTTAAGAGTGCCTTATATACCAAAGCAGCAGGCATGGATGATAGTAGGGGAAACAGGGCGTCCTCTGCAACATAAACTTAGTGACTTGGAACCATACCCATTTATTACCACACAATTCTCTAGGTCAGGAGTCCAGGCAGCCTTGACTAGGCTTTATGCTTGGGATGTCACAGGCTGAAAGCAAGGTGTCGGCTGGGCTGGGCTCTTATCAGGAGGCTCTAGGAAAGAGTCACTTCTAAGCTCACTCAGGTTGTTGGTAAAGTCCAGTTCCTTGCAGAATGGTCTGAGGCTCTTGTTTCTTTGCTGGTTGTTAGCCTCGAGGTCCACTCTCAGCTCCTAGGGCCAACTCCAGTCATTTTCACATGGATCACTCCATCTTTAAGCCAGCAATGGTGCTTCCCAAAATAGTCCTGGGCTAGGGTAGAGTACTTTGTCTGGGGAAGAGAGGATATGAGAGGTATACTTCATATTCTATTGTTAATATTCATTTCTTAATATCTTCTATTTTAAAAGCCAGGAATGGAACTTTTAAAAACATCCATGGAAGATAAGCTTGCTCTTATGCAGGATTTTAGAGGGAGCCATGGGTGTATGAAGTCTTGTGCTTATTCACCCTTGGCACGAGCCCTTGAATGGCAGATGAGAAGTGGCCAGAAGAGAGTAAGGATTCCTAGGTATCTCTGGGGCATACACACTAGCCAAAGTAGCAGAGTAGAGGGTGAAGGGCTAAGTTACCTCAGCCCCTGACTTTTAAAACTTCACATGGGACCCTACAGTAGTTACGCAACATTTGGATTTCATGAACCAGAAAATGTTAAAAGAATATTTTGAGGACCAACACAAGGCTTTCAACTTTTTATTTGCCAAGTAAGGGCATAAAGAAAAAAGAAATCAAACAACCATCTTCTAACAGAACCATTTTAATACCCTCTATCTATAGGAAGGGCATGCTTTCAAAATAATCAGTCCATCCTAAGAAAAGGCAGTTGGCAATCATGCAAGGACATCAAACATTTGGCTTACTTCATTTTGGAACAATGAAAATGTTGTCACAGATCAGCAGCAGTTTGTGGCAGGCGTTTGAGAGTCATGATGTCATGTCTAAGGTAGACATGTATTAGGTAGATTTGGGTTTAAAAGTTACTTGAACAACTTATTTGCCTTGTGACCTTGGAAAAGCTGAGTTACCTCTTTGAGTCTTGGAGTTCTTACATGCAAAATGGCAAAATTATGACTTTACATGATGTAAGGGGTAGACAAGTTCACTCATTTAAAGAGCCCAGGATGGTCCCCTGCATAGGATAATTGCCTAATCCATGTTAATTCCCCCTTGACTTGTTTTCCTGACTAAAAATTACTGGAAATGTGTGTGAGGATGTGAGGAAGTGAAGGCTCCACAGATGTGGCCTCTAAAATTCTGGGTTTCTTATTTCTTGATGAGACATTGGGGCTTTGGTGAATATGTTCCATTCTCCATTGGCATCTGAGAGGATGAGAAAAAATGTGATGGTGGGAGCAGAGTCAAGGCTATTGGGGTCCTGCTTGCTATTTTATGGAGGGACACTTTTAAGTAGGACACTTGAGTGTACTACTAAAATGTCCCCCTGGGATCTTATGCCAGGAAGGTGTTTTCAGTTCCACCCTCTCTCCTGAGCATTTACCCTATATCCAACTGCCTATTGGACATTTCCACATGGATGTCCCACAGAATTTCAAACTGATGTCACCTCTCTCTCTAAGCCCGCTTCTCCTTCTCTGTACATCTCACAGCGAATGGCATCACCATCCACTTAGTCTCTTAAGCTATCTCTTTCACTCTCCACATCTGGCCTTTCCATCTTCCCTGTCTCTCACTCTCCAGGTCCAATCAGATGTAAGTCCTGACTTCCTAAATCTCTTCCATCATCTCTTCTTTAGATAATTGTTTCTGCCTTCAGATCACGCCACTCTAAATCCATAGCTGCCACAGTGATTTTTCTAAAACAGAAATCCAGTCACGTCACTCTCCTACTGAAAAGCTTTCAATGGAGGTCAGATGGATGCTCTTTAGTGACATGGCATTCCAGATATGACTCCTGCCTATCTCGCTAGCTCCATCACACACCTCTTCCCCATATGCAATCATGGCTGCCACCTTTATGTGGTAAATTACTTGTACTATGAACATTGTGAGCTCTCTCATGAGTCATGGCTTTCTGCCTGTTTGCTCTTCCCCCACTTGTCCATCTGTGAACTCCAACCTACCTTTAAAGAAATAGCTCAAAAGTCACTGCCTCTGTGAAGACTTCTGGATCTCTCATCCCAGGTTGAGAGCATTGTCTCTTCTTTGAATTTCTATACCTAATTTTGGTTTGCATCACAGTAGAACACAGTAGTTTACAGAATGAGTTCTGTGGTGGGCTGAGGTTCAAATCCAGCACCACTACTTGCTAGCACTGTGAGGATGAGCAAATTATTTTACGGCCCCAGTCTTAGCTTCTTCAGGTGGAAAATGAGGAATAATAACAGCAGGGCCTAACTCACAGGGCTATTGTGAGAATTACAGGAAATAATGTATTTAAAGCACTTAGATCAGTATCTGGTACCTAGAGGAGGCTCTCAATAAATATTAGCCACTGTAATATTATATTCTAATTGTTTACTTATGTGTCAACCATCTTCTTCCCTACTTCCCCGCTCCCAACTCTGAACTCCTTAAGAGTGGAGCCACGTTTTATTTGTCTTTGTGCCTTGTCTCTAAGAAGCCAGCACAGGGGCTGTTAGAAAATATTTGCTCAGATTTAAAATTTTAATTCCTTTCTTTCTCCTTTGATTTGTTCCAAAAACATTCGAGGAGGCAAAATGAATGGAGAAAGATGGCTGGTAGAAACAGGGAGAACCAGGCTGAGTTTTTGAAGCTTTAAAGAGCTGCATTCACTGGTTGGGTCAGAGAGCCCTCCCCCACTGGGGAGGAGACAGAGAGCACAAAGGGGCAGGAGAGGCAAGGGCAGAAGCAGCAGCAGGGAGGAGGCAGTGGCGAGAAATCCCCTCTGGGATCTAGAGTCCCCGTGAGTTGGGATCGAGGTTTGGATGTTGTTGAAGACCAGTGACCCTCGGGGTCCCAATTTTCCTCTGGCCTGTATCCCAGGGAGGTAAGGATTACTGGGATTGCTCCATCCTTACAGCCAGGGGACCACCTTCTCCAGGTTTGCTGGGGGACTTGCCCAGTATTAGCACTGAAAGTCCCACATCCCAGGAAACCTCAGTCTCAGGCAAACAAGGATGGTTGGTCACCCCATGTACAGTGGTGTGTGTGATTAGATCTGGAGAAGATACTGAATCTTACCAGAAACCCCATGATATAGATCACAAAGGATTCTGTATTTTAACAGGCAACCAGAGAGACAGATCACAGAGGCCTCATAGTGTTGCCTTCTAAAGTACTGAGCCTTATGCTTTTCAGAGCATCTTCTCACCCTTGACCTAATTTGATACTAACAGATTTTTAATTTTAAAAACATTATATATGTATAAGTAAATATTTCTGCAAACATGAAAATGTTATGTATATTTGTTAAGTATTGAAGAATATACATATTTGTACTTGAGTATCTAGAGATTTATATTTACATTTTTTTCCTACACCAAGCCAACAAGACTATCACAAAAATGGCACATGAATGTCTAAAATTAGCAAGGCAGATTGGTTTCAACTTAGAAGCCAATCATATTCAACTGGTAAAGCTGGCTAGAATGCTGTGTAGAGATAGTGTAAGGCAGCTTCTGGGCTCAGTGATGCAAGAGCCATAGTTGATTAGTGATATCTATCATGGATTTGGGAGAGAGGAGTGGCAGTAGGTATGCTACATATTTGATATCCCTGATCTAATGACTTGAGTACACTTAAAATTTCATTGCTTTCTCTTGTCTCTTTAACCAGCTTCTTTCCACAGTGGACTGGGCCTTCTGGCCAGAACTGATTCTTAATCTCATTCAGAAGTGTGGGCATTTCTATTTCCCTGAAAGGAAATGATTCTTTCCTTTCCTATTTTCTTTTTTCCTATGAATGCCCTGAATTGTCACCTTGTTTTTGATAACTACAGCCTATTCACTATCTTTTCCTTATAATCTTGGCTGATTGCCTTCAATAGACACTTGTTGTGAGGCTTCAGAAACTTAGAGATATATTTGGTGTGACTGTGCTTCTTCCTTAATAAATGAGTAAGGAAGGCATAGCAATAGAAACATCCAAAATGAAATAGAGAGAGAGAAAAAAAGATACAAACAAGTAGATGATTAGTGACCTGTGGGACAATAAAATCCAGTTTAACATATGTACAATTAGAGTCCCATAAAAAAAAAGGGAGGGGGGAGGAATGGCAAAATATTTGAAGAAATAATGGCCAACATTTTCCAAAATTTGATGAAAAATATAAATCACAGATCCAAGAAATTCAATATAGCCCAAGCAGAAACAACATGAAGCAAACCACACTAAAGCATAAAAATTTCTGAAAACCAGTGATGAAGAGAAATCTTAAAAGTACCTAGAGGAACAAAAAAAGACATATTACCCACAGAAGAGCAAAAATAAGAATTATAGCAGTCTTCTTGTCAGAAATCATGCAAGCTAAAAGATAGCGAAACAATATATGTAAAGTGCTGAAAGGAAAACTAAAATCTGTCAACCTAGAATTCTATAACCAGCAAAAATATCTTGTGAAAATGAAAGAGAAATAAAGAATTTTTCAGACAAACTAAAGCTGAGAGATTTCATCACCATCAAATCTTCACTACAAGAAAGGAAATTCTTTAAGAAGAAATAAAATGATACCAGATGGAAATTTGGATCTGCACAGAGAAATAAAGAGCACCAGAAATGGCAAATATGTCTTTCTTTCTAGTTAAATAGACTCTTTAAAAGATAACTGACTTCTTAAAAAATAACAATGGATGTGGGGTTTATAATACATGTAATGTAAAGTGTAGGACAAGCTGAACACAAAGGATAGGAGAGGGAAATGGAAGTATGCTGTTATAAGGTTCTAAAAATATACATGAAGTTGGTAAAATAGTTTTTGAAAACAGACCTTTAATAAGTTAAATGCATATGTTGTAAACCCTAGAGCAACCACTAAAAAAACCAACAAAACAATAACAGAATAAGAAAAAATAATTAATCCAAAAAGGCAGAAAAAGAGGGGAAAAAAGAACAAAGAACAGATGGGGCAAATAGAAAACAAATAGAAATATAGTAGATATAAATTATCCATACTGATAACACCATTAAATATAAATGCTCTGAACACTCCAATTAAAAAGCAGAAATTGAATAAAAAAAACCAAGACCCAATAATATGCTCTTTATAAGAAACCCATTCTAAATATAAAGAAATAGATAGGTTAAAAGTAATAGGATGGAAAAAGATATTCCATGCAAACAGTAACCAAAAGAAAGTGCCATAATAACAATCACAAAGTAGATTTCAGAGTAAGGAGTTCTACCAGAGAAATGAAAGCCATTTCCTATTAATAAAGAAGTCAAATCATCATGAAGACACAATCCTAAATGTGCATGCACCTAATAACAGAGCTTCAAAATATATGAAACAAACACTGATAGAACTGAAGGGAGAAACAGACAAATCTGAAGTTATAGTTGGAGATTTCAGCACTCTTCTCTCAATAATTTATAGAACAAATAAAAAATTGGTAAGATATAGAAGATTTTAACAACACAATCAAATAAATTGAACCAATTGACACTTATTGAACACACCACTTAAAAACAGTAGAATACCACATTCTTTAAAAGTTCATATGGAACATTCACCATGATGCACCATGTTCTGGGCCATAAAACAAGGTTCAGTAAATTTAACAGAGTTAAAATCATACAAAATGTGTTCTCTGATCCCAAAAAAATATCTGGAAAAATCTCACAGTTTTTGGAAATGAAGCAACACACATCTAACTAACCCATAAGTCAGAGAAGAAATTAAGGAGAATAAATATTTCAAACTGAAGGAAAATAAAACACAAAATATAAAATTTGTGGGATTCAGCTAAAGCAGTGCTTCAAGGAAAATTTATAGTATTAAATACTTATATTAGAAAAGAAAAACATTCTCAACTCAATGATCTCGGCTTCCATGATAAAAAACTAGAAAAAGAAGAGCAAATTGAACCTAAAGTAAGCAGAAGGAAGGAAATAAAGAGCAGAAATCAATGAAATTTCTATCTGACTACATCAATAAAATAGACAAATTTTAGCCAGACTGATTAGGAATGAAAAAGGAGACATCCCACGGGCTTTGAAATGATAATAAAAGAATACTATGAACAACTTCATGATAATAAATTATACAACTTAGATGAAATGAACAAATTTCTTCAAAGATATATATTACCAAAGAAGAAATATATAATCTGAATAGTCATATATCATTTAAAGAAGTTGACTTCACAGTTAAAAACCTTCTTACAAGGGAAACCCCAGACCTAAGCAGCTTCACTAATGAATTCTATAAAACATTGATAATGGCAATTCTATACAAACTCTTCCAAAAAATTTAGAGAAAGGAATCTTGCCCAAGCTATTTTATGAGGCCAGAAATAACCTGATAATGAAATAAAGACATTGCAAGAAAATAAACCTACAGACCAAAATTCCTCATAAACACATATAAAAAAAGTATTTAACAAAATTTTGGCAAACTGAGTTCAGCAATATATAAAGAGGACAATATCATGACCAATTAAAGTTTAACCTAGGAATACAAAGATGGCTTAATGTTCAAAGATTCACCAATGTAATTGACCATATTAATAGACTAAAAAGAAAAACAAATATCATCATCTTATTTGGAAGAGGGAAAGCATTGAAAAATTCAACACCCATTTATGATTAAAAACTCCCAACAAACTAGGAATAGATGGGACCTTCCTCAAACTGATAAAGGGCATCTATGAAAAACATATAGATAATATTATACATAATGGAGAAAGACTGAATGCTTCCCTCTTAAAATCTGGAACATGGTAAGGTAAGAAAAAGAAATAAAAGACATGGAGATTGGAAACAAAAAGGTAAAAATCTCTTTATTCACAGATGAAAACAAAAAGGTAAAAATCTCTTTATTCACAGATGACAATCATCTATGTAGCAAGCCCTAAGGAATCCATAACAGAGTTACTGTAACTAATAAGTGAGCTCAGCAAGGTGGTAGGCCAGAAGGTCAATATACCAAAATCAATTTTATTATTATATTCCAGCAACAAACAAATGGAAATACAAATTTAGAAAACAATACCATTTACAAATTTTCAAAAATGAAATATTTAGGGATAAATTTAACAGAAATGTATAAGAAATATACATTGAAAAGTACTAAACATTGATAAGACAAAAAGGTTGAAATAAATGGAAAGATAGACCATGTTCATGGATCAGTAGACTCACTAGTGTTAAGATATCATTTCTCTCAAAATTGATCAATAGAGTCAATTCAATCACAACCAAAATCCCAGGAAGCCTTTTGGTAGAAATTGACAAGATGATTCTAAAATTTTAATATAGAAATGCAAAGGACCTAGAATAGTTTCCAGAACAATTTTTTAAAAGAAGAGAAAGTTGAAGGACTTACAATATCTGACCTTAAGACATGCTATACATATATAGCAATAAAGACAGTGTAGTCATGTTGAAAGGATAGGCATATATATCAATGGAAAGGAGTAAAGAGTCCAGGAATAGATCCACACACACAAAAATTGAGTTTTGACAAAGCGTACAAAGGCAATCTAATGGAAAAAAAAAATAATGCTGCAACAATTGGGTATCCATGTGCAAAAAGCCAAGAATGAACTTCAGCCCTTACATCATACCTTATACAAAATTAATTAGAAACAAATCATAGGCATAAGTATAAGAATTAAAACTATGAATCATCTAGAAAGAAAGAGAAGAAAACCTAAATGATCTTGGGTTAAGCCCAGATTTCTTAAAAAGGACAAAAATAAAAACTGTAAAAGAGAAAAATGATAAATTGGACTTCATCAAAATTAAAGATCTTTGTCTTTCAAAAAAAAAAAAA
>JAQZBX010110512.1:0-10366 GCA_029593785.1 Cabassous unicinctus
GAAGGAAGAAAACGACATGATCTTTGCTATTGATGCAAAAAAAAAGCACTTGACAAAATCCAGCATCTTTTCGTGATAAAAGATCGGAATAAAAGCAAACTTTCTCAACATTATAAAGGGCATATAGCAAAAACAAACTGCTTATATCATCCTCAATGGTGAAAGGCTGAAAGCTTTCCCTCTAAGATTGTCAACAAGACAAATATGCCCACTGTCACAAATGTTAGTCAACACTGTGATAGAAGACATAGCTAAAACAATTAGGCAAGAAAAATAAATAAAAGGAATCCAAATTGGAAAGGGAAAAGTAAAATTTTCACTGTTTGAAGATGACAATATCCAAAAAAACTACAACAAAGCTAATAGTGCTAATAACTCAGCAAAATGTCAGGATAAAAGATCAAGATGCAAATATCAGTAGGGTCTTTATACACTATTACTGGGCAATCAGAGGAGAAAAGCAAAAAAAAAATTTCATTTACTATAGCAACTAAATGAATCAAATATCTAGGAATAAATTTAACCAAGGATGTAAAGGACCTGCATACTGAAAACTACAAAATGTTGCTTAAAAAATGAAAGAAATAAATCAAAGATTATCCAAATAAATGGAAGAGAATCCTGCAGTCATGGAATGGAAGACTAAATATCATTAAATTGTCAAATCTACTCAAATTGATTTACAGACCCAATGCTATCTCAATCAAAATTTTGACAGCTTACTTTGCAGATGTACAAAATCCAACTATCAAATATATTTGGAAGGGAAAGGAAAGCTGAATAGCCAAAAATATATTGAAAACAAAGAACAAGGTTGGAGTACTCACACTACCTGACATTAAAACATATTACAAAGCTACAGTTGTCAAAAGAGCATGGTATTGGAATAAAGATAGTGATATTTATCAATGGAATCAAATTTGGGGTTTAAAAATAGAACCTCATTTCTGTGGCCAATTGATTCTTTACAAGGCTGGCAAAACCATTTGATTGTTAAAAAATAGTCTATTCAACAAACATTTCTGGGACAACTGGATACTCATATTCAAAAGAATGAAAGAGGACATCTTTCTCACACAATATACAAAAATTAACTCAAAATATATCAAATGCCCTAATTAAAGGTCCAGAACTATAAAATCCCTAGCAAAAAATGTAGGATTTGCATCAAAATCACAAACAATGAAAAAAATTGAGATCAATCAATATTCAAATCTTTTGTGAATCAAAGGATTTTATCACAAAAGTGAAAAGACAACCTACACACATAAAAAAAATAAAAATAAAAAAGACCACGCACACAATTGTTGAAAATATTTGCAATATCCAATAAGAGTTTAATAGCCAGAATTTATAAAGAAATCCTACAAATCAACGATAACACACTGAAAATTTTAAAAATGTACAAAGACCTCAACAGACACTTCTCCAAAGAGGATATATATTTTAGTTTGCCACAGGTCTCCCAATGCAAAGTACCAGAAATGCATTGGTTTTTTTTTAAGATTTATTTTATTTACTTATCACCCCCTCATTGTTTTTTGCTTCTTGTCTGTTCTTTGTGTCCATTCATTGCGTGCTCTCTTTGCTGCTCATATTCTCTTTAGAAGTCACTGGGAACCAAATCTGGGACCTCCCATGTGGGAGAGAGATGCTCACTCACCTGAGCCACCTCCACTCCCTTCTTTGTTGTGTTTCTCATTGTCTTTCCACTTTGTGTCTCTTTGTTGCATCATCTTTTTGCATCGGCTCACCATGCCAAACCATAGAACCAGTTCACTGTCTTGCTCATTTTCTCTAGGAGGCACTGGGAATTGAACCTGGGACCTCCCATGTGGTAGGCAGGGGCCCAATCGCTTGAGCCACATATGCTTCCATGCACTGGTTTTTATAATGAGAACTTTATTTGGGATAAAGGCTTATAGTTCCAAGGCCCTGAAATATCCAAATCAAGGCACCATCACAAACGCTTTCTCACCAATGTCAGCTACTTGTAGTCTTGGTATCCTGCCACTTGGTAACCAGACATATTGCAGGGCTCATTTTGTCAGCTTTGAGCTGCTTCATGGACCTAGCCTTGGGGACTTCATGCTTAAGCTTTGGTTGCTAGCAATCCTAGAGTCCTCTCTCACATAGCAGGGTCAAATATGGTGCCTTCCTTTCCCTGTGTATGTCTTTCTCTCTCTATCTTCATTTATATAAAAAACAGAAAGAGGGTGGAGACCTAACCTGAGTCATGTCTCACTGACATAGTTCAGTCAAAAGGCTCTCATACCCAGAGAGGTGGATTTGTTCAAAAACATAATATTTTTCTGTGGGGATTCATAAAGAACTTCACACTGTCATAGCATTCAAACTGATAAAAATCACATCAAAAGATGTTCAACATCATTAGCTTTCAGGGAAATGTAAATCAAACCACAATGAGATACCATTTCATACACACCAGAATGGATATTTTTTTAAAAAGAAATCTAAAAGTGTTGGAGAGGATGTGGAGAAATAAGAACACTCAATTATTGCTGGTGGGAATGCAAAATCGTGGAGCTGAGGTGGAAGAAAATTTGGCATTTCCTCAGAAAATTAAGTATATTACCTCACGCTCTGACAATCCCACTCTAGGTATATACCCCAAGTAATTGAAAGCAGTTTCTCAAACAGATATATGCAACAACCCGAATTAATCTTGAAAATATCATGCTGGGGAAATAAGTCAGACTCAAAAGGCACAAATATTGTTTAATCTCACTGATATGAAATAATTAAAATTAGCAAACATAGATATAAAATCTAGAATATATGTCAATATTAGACAGCTTAGTGATAGGGTATAGGGAGTTAAGGCTTAAAATTTACCAAGATCCTGGAAATGTTTTGGTACTGGGTGGTAGTTATGGTAGCACAACTTTGTGAAAGTAATTAACAGCAATGTGGTTAAAAGTTTAAATGTTAGGCTCTAAATATGGTTATAGAACAAAAGTTTAAAAACAGCAACATTTAACCCTAAGTTAAATCATGAACTATAGTTAATAGTACAATTACAAAAACGTGCTTTTATAAATTGAAACAAATGTGTAACACAAATGCAAATTTTTCATAATAGGGTGGTATATGGAAATCCTATATTTTATGCATTATTGTTATGTAAAACCGCAGTTTGTCTAATAAAAAAACCAGAGAACTAAAATATATGTTTGCATCAATTTAATTAAAAGTTGGTATTCTAAATGAAAAATAAGTAAGTAAATTTCAAATTTGATATTGGTTATCAGAAAAATAATCTATGTTAAATTGCCAACCAACAAATGTAGAATTGACGTTATTTCTCTTTGGCATAAATGGAGTTGAAGTTTCAATTTATAAGAAGCTTTTTCCTTTAAATATGGATATTATGCTCTCTATATCATGTAATGATAGATTTTTTTATTTTTAAAAGCAAAATTTCATATAGGAACATTATTATGAATCTAATTTCACACACAAAGTTAAGCAGAACAGCAATTACCTTTAAAATGATCTCTTTAAGAAGTATGTTGTTTGTACATATGCACTATCCAAACTTCTAGAAGGTAACCTAAGAGATATTGCCACCCATCCTTGGACATACACATTAATTCCATTTCTGAAACAGGTTCCCAGATCATCATGTACCACCTGCTCTTTTGTCTGAGGGAAGAGAGGAAGTAATGAAACAACTGGCATTGTTGATGCGTAGTTACTGGAATGTTGTTCACTCTCATATTTTACTTGGTGATGCAGCTGATGATTGTTGCCCTTTTGCTTTGTTTGGACAGCTGCTACTCAATGTACTGACAGCATACCCATTCATTCCAAAAGGTAACATGGGTGGTAAAATAAGCCTCTTGATAAGGCCCACACCTCAAAATTCATAGGTGATGCCCAACATTGGTTTATAATTGATCTCAGAGAGTATGGTCATATCATTCCATGGAAATACAATTTTCTTGATACCACAATTAGTGACAGGATAAGAAAACTCATAGTTAAACAACAGCACCCTTGTTGTGGAACAATTATTTCCCATATATATGTCATCAATTCTAACTTCTTTGTCATTAACAAATAGCCTGCTTTTCATTCTGGCTACTAACCAATCCTTAATACATATTGAAGTCACTGCAAGTTCAAGCCCAGATCCAGATTTCCAAACCAAAAATGGAAGGAGGAGGAAGAAACCCTCTGAGACCACCAACATATTCATCATGCCAGACTCAAAGACACAGCACCCACAGGAAACAGGAAGTGGGCTAGGGTGAAAACCCTTTTTTTTTTTTTTTTTAAATATGAGGTACCAGAGAATGAACCTGGGATGTAGAACTTGCAAAATTGGTGCACCACCACAAATACAACCACTCCATGATGATATAATATATTGAGGGCTCCAAATGTGCAAATTGAAAATGGAAGTCATGAAATTTCTGACAGAAGAAATAGAGATAGAAAACCAGTGTTATATAGAGAGTTGATTTTTCTCTGAGTGCCATTCTTACTGGGCACTCATAACTTCATTTATTCATTATTAGAGAAGCAGTCTTCTTTGACATGAGATAGAGGGAGCAATCAATCTATAAATTCAGATGTGATAAAACAAACAAACAAACAAACAAAAAACACAGCATGACAAACTAGGGACGGAACACCATGATGAAATTTCTGCTTGATTTTCTAAAGCTCATACCCTGCTTACAGTACCAAATTGAATTTTTCTAGTGTAGATTAATATTTGCTCACTTGAACTACAAAATTTAATGGAACTAAACAAAATACTTTTTTAGGGAAATTGCTTTTTTTATTTTTTAAGTATATATTTTATTAAAGAGGTTGTGAACTTGCAAAACAATCATGCAGATGTGTGGACTTCCCATGCAACACAACTCCACCAACACAATATATTGTTGTAGAAAATTTGTTATAGATTATGAGATATTATCAGGGTATTACCACTAACTATGGTCTATAATATACATTTAGTATATATTTTCCATCCCCCCTATTATCACAGTACATTTTTGGTATTGATGCAAGAATATTACAGTATTGCTGTTGATTATATTTTATAGATTACATTAATTTTATTTTTCACATGCTACTCCACTTTCTTACTACCTTGCAATAGTGATGTATATTTATTCTAGTTCATAGAAGGACAAATAGTATTTGTGCTATTAACTATAATTCTCATACACACAACCATTTTTAAAATAGATTTTAACATGGTAGCATGATAATTTTTGTTATTCAACAACATTAATTGGGCACCTTCTATTTGAAAATTATATGTCTGGTCAAAATTTCAAAGATGTCTAAGACTTTCATTCAATTCTGAATAAATTTAATGTTTTATCAATGAGGACTTTTACAGTTTTTTGTTTACACTGAGAGGCATATATGTGCCACAAAACCAGAGTATGCATAATGGCAAAGGATTAAGTATGACTTATAAACAAATTCCACCTCATGGAAAGGTGGAACAGATGGGAGGACATGGAAGTTAGATGAACTGTGAATTATTACTTGGATGGATGGTAACATCAACATAGTGGATAGAAGGGAGTGGGTAGGGGATACATCGCAAAGAAAGCAAACTTTTAGAAAATTGTGTGGATTTCTGTAAGACATCTATCTCTGCAGGAACCAGAAAAGGAATTGGCTAAGACTCAGAGAATTCAGAGTAGGTGTTCTACTAAAAATGATCTGCTTTTGTGAAATAAGGACTAAGAACCAAATCCAGGGAAATAGATGGGAAGCTTAATAGAGCATAGGTAATAGGGTCTGAATTAGAGAGACATGGGAATGATGGGAGGAACACTATCAAAGTCAAACCCAAGGTGCTCTGTGGATGATTATGCTTGAGGGATGAGGAATAATGAGGAAGAAAACATTTGTTCAAATTATTTCAATATTTGGATTTATCTATTTTCAAAACAGATACCAAAATAAGAAATAGACATTTTTTCATTCAAAAAATATTTACTTATATCCATTTTGTGTAAGAGATTGCAGAAAATTTGATATATGAATTGTATGTTTTTGCATGTAGATATGGATATATGGAGATAAGTTCTGCATATTAGAAGAATGCATAGTATGAATTTCAATGAAAATAATCCATGATTTATAATGTTTAAGTTTTATTTAGAAAGATATTAATCAATTTTAAACCACTCATAATTCTATTGCCAAAAAATCTTTATTAAAATGTGGATATCTTTTTCAGTTTTATAAATACAAATAAGGGCACACAAATATTATTATTTATGTATATATGTATGAGAACATAGACATACAAATAAATTTTGGGATCCTATGGAGTCTATCTGAAATTATGTAATGATATCTTCTTCTTACCATGACATTTTATTAAATATATCCTGTATTTTTTTCATATTTTTACTTCCTATCACTGTTCCTTTAAATTTACTTCTACTTTGAGTGATTTAGATAATTTTCATTACCATTCAGAAACAAAATACTGTATGTATCTGTTTCCAAAGATTATGTCACACATATTATTTTAGTTATTGTATGAATACATTTAATGGTGTACTAATTAGAAAATCGTTAATTACACTCAATTTGTATTACTTTTTTTCTATATTTGACATATTCTTCTGTTGTCGCAGTTCCTTTAGAATTTAGTTGTCATTCATCAGTATTTATGTTAATGCACTGAGATGTGAGATAATAATAATGTCAAAAGTCCTTTCTTTTCACTGTTTTATGATTACATCTATCTTACAACTATTTTTGTATGTATGTTATTCCTATTTATGGCCAGTTGTACTGTATTTAAACTACCCTTGAACTGGAATCACATTATTATGGTAAGATCTTAAATAACTTGTGAATACATGCTTCTTTTTATAAATGGTTCTTCTTAACATTATTAATTTTCCTTATTGATTTTCTTTATAAATTTCTGAAAATGATCATCAACTTCTAATATACACCATTTGAATAAAAATAGCTATTTCACTTCCATTAAAATGTTTGATGGAAGGATTTGTTTATAGCATATGTCTTGTCCTAAAAATGTATATTCTTCATTCATTCAATTCTTCTGTATCTGTCCCATAACTTAAATTTAAGTGTTGAATATATAATTTACTCAATAATGATATTAGACATTTTAAAGTATGTATTCCACACAAATGTGGAAGTCATGTTCGTAGAATATGCTAAATTAGTTATGTAAGAGAATTAGAGATGGTGGCTAAGAATGAGTATGGTAGGTAATGACTGCACAGATATAAGACTCATGTATCTGCTAGGGCTGTATTACCAAGCTTAAAATCTATAGAAGAGACATATTTTTCTTTAAATTTATAAAACTGTGTGTAATATTGACAGACTATTGAAAATTAAATATCTCACCAGAGAAAGTCTGGGTTGTATGAAAAATGTTGAAGTATTTCATATAACTATATCATCTTGATGAATAACTTTTACCTGGAAAAGTGAAGCCCTTCCTTAAATACCCTTGCATGATGGAATTTCTCAAGATAAGGAAAAATGATGTAGGAAAAGGAACGGGTAAGACGCAAAGCCACATATTCTCATTTAACAATTTATCCTAGCACCAGCTCTGGACCTAATCTTATAATTATTACAAAGAGAATTATCTTCAACCTAACATGATTTTGTTGCCCTTGTACGATTAGAGTCATAAAAGAAAAAGACATATATGTATCACCACAATGAAGCTGAAAATATGGAGTACAAGTTAGGTAACCAGAGGTTCACACATATGAAGGTTAAAGATTAAATTATTAAAATTATAACCACTTCTCTAGCCTCATCACTAAACTGACATGGCTTATAGGCAATTCAGGCATTCTGGTTGAAAAATGAGAACATGCTACTACAATCTGAAATGTCAGTTTAGATTTTGGATAGCTCTTTGGGGGATAGTATCATTGGACATACTAGAAAATGTTAGAATCCCTTGCTACATGTCTACAGTTTGTTTTAGAAATGTGGCGTATTAAATTATCTTACTGTAGAACCTTATATTTTATCTCTTGTCCATTGTGGAAGAAAGTCATATGTCTTATGATCTTTTGCCTATGTCTTATGATCACTATTTGGCCACTTGTTGGCCCCTGAGATACTCATTACTTATGGAAGGCAGGACCTGTGTCAAGCTGGCAGTTGCATCATGGATTGGTGGTTCTCTCTTAGTGGGAGATGTGCTAGTTTTGTTTGCCACATTGACCTTCTACAGTTCTTACACCATTGTCCATTTCTTTTGTGACTTCTTCCCACTCATGAAGCTTTCCTGCATTGACACTACAGTGGTGGAGAAGGTGACCCTTTCTTCATTTCTATCATTGTTTCCCCTCATTTGGAATTTATTATCTTATTGTTTCATTCTGGCTATCATTTTATGGATTTTTTTCCTCAAGAGGCAGGCACAGAGCCTTTTCCATCTGCTCATGTCACTTGACTGCTGTGAGTTTAACGGTACCTTGGGTGTGGTGTACATGACAACAGAATCAGAAATAATATTCAATCTAAACAAAATTTTCCCATGTTTGTATACCGTGCTCATATGCCTAAGTTTATATTTTTAGAAAGAATGATGTGCAAAATGCTCTGAAGAAAGGAACAAAACTCCACTGGCTAGCATTTAACTGGGATTAGAAAAGAGTGTCTTCTAGAGAGTTTTACATTTGGGGCAGAACTTGCAGTGTATGGGTGTTTTTGCTTGTTAAATCTGCCACAGCAATATACCAGAAATGCATTGGTTTTTGTAAAGGGAATTAATTTGAGATAAAATCTTACAGTGCTAATGGCGTAAAAATGTCCAAATCAAGGCACCGTCAAAGATGCTATCATATGGACTCCTCCCATGAGGTGAGGCACTATGGCAGATCTCTTTCAAGGTCCCTGCCTTCCCATACAGGCTTATGTTCTTCTTGAGCTCATCTGTGTGTGATCAGGCATATGGCTCATCTCTTTCTGGGCTTCCTCTCCTCAGCTTCAGCTTTTCTGATTTCTGCCTCAGCTTAGCTGTTGGCAATCATGCACACGCCAAGACAATTTTTCCACTTTGTGTTGATCCCTGGGCCTAGTGTCTCAGAGACCTCTGTCCATGCCCCTATGCTTCACTGATTCCAGCCTCCAGCCTCTCTCTCAGCTATAGCTGATTCTAGTGTACTCTTTCATATGGCAAATTAAAAGTGGCAGTTGTCTTTCTTTGGGTGTTTCTTCCTTCAGTTCTTTGCTTATATAAGCCTCCAACAAGAGGGCAGAGACCCAAACTGGGTCACACTTCTCTGATGTAAACTAATCAAAGGCCCTAAAGTGATTTAATCAAGTGATCCAACAGAAAGATCCCTAAATTGAATCAAATGCGTTTAAATGGCCCCACCTGCACAGAAATGGATTAGTTTAAGAAATGATCTTTTTTGGGATTCAGAGAAAAACTTCATATTTTTACATTTTCCACTGTTCTCTGAATCCCAAAAAGAGGTGTTCTTTCCATATGCAAGTTACGTTCATTATATCACAATATTTCAAAAAGTCTTAATTCATTTCAGTAACAATGCCAAGTACAAAATCACATCAATATCAGTTATAGGCTTACAGTCTGTCTTGGGTCAAAATTCCCCTCTGGCTGTAGACCAATGAAACTTAGAAATTAAGTTATCTGATTCAAAAATACAAACAAGGGACAGTGGCAGTATAAATGTTTCCTTTTCCATAGGGAGAAATTGGATGGAAAACATGTACTACATGTCCAAAAGAGTTCCTAAAATCTGCAGAGCATATTTCATCAGATTTCTCAGTGTAAACTTCATCCATAGGTTGAGGAATTCGTCTTGGGATTTGGAACAGAGCCCCACACATTTTCTAGGGCTCACCCAGTGGCTGTCTTCATGGATCGACCATCATTAAGCATCTGGGTGGCAATCCAGGTCTAGACCTCACCCACCAAGAATACTGTGGTGACACACTCACCCTAAAATCTGACACACAGGCCCAACCCCGCTCAGAACAGTGGGGTAGTGTCCTAACTCTCCCCAGGCTCTGGGGAATGTTTCCCACCCTATTGTTACCCAGCTATAACCGAACACCTTCTGAAAAGGGGGAAGAAGGCCCTCCCTCTCTAAGTCATGGGTATTCAACCCCTACACATACATATATGTGTTTGCTCTCTTGGTTCAAGAAGATGTCTTAAGACCAGAACTCAGCTTCCATGATTTTGCTCTTGAAGTCATGTTTCCTACCATCTGTCCATTTCCTGTCCCTTTTTGTCCAGGCTGACAGTGGTTTCATTCATATACATCGTGCAGAAAACACATTGGTTTCACATGCAGTTCACAGAGGTCTCAAACACCAG